>LOJH01031589.1:16512-29438 GCA_001685095.1 Ellobius talpinus
GTTCTGTCTATTCCACCCACCTAAGGGCTGGCCTATCAAAAGGCCAAGGTAGTTGCTTCCCGCTCCCCTTTCACTACACATGTCTTTCTTTAATGCCAAGTGAGAATCTGATTAGTTTACTTCCTGTGCTATGACGCTAGGTCTTTATTGAATTCCATTTTAATGAGTACATATTTAAGTCTGCTTAATTTGATTTGTTAGACATTACCAGTTCCTTTGGTGTAGCCTTTAGAGAGAATATTGGATTTCAGTTTCAAGAAAAATGAAAAAACTTGGAGACATGTGCCCTCTTCCTTTCTGTGGTTATGCTGACAGCTCCTTTGCTGAAATGGAGATGACCCTGAAAACCTGATGAGCCTCAGAGTACGTCAGCAGGGCACGGAACTGACACCCACTGGCATGTCTTTTAGCTAATGACTCTCCAGGCTTCTGTAAAGTGCATCCGCGTCCTGCCTCCCATTCTTTGTGTCTGCATGCTTAGATTTCAGAGGCCGTAAAGCAGTCCTCCTTTAGAAAGTGGTCACAGAGTCTGGAAACTGACTGGGTGCCAAGACAGCCTGTGGAACATCTTACTTCTAGCAGATGGTTCGGGGCCAGTTTAATTTAAGCCTATTTTCTGTTCAGGTCTTCAGATTTTTCCCCCTTGTATCTTAAATGAAACCATTAACTAGGTGAATGATTTAATATGTCAGTAATTTAGGATTTGTTAAGGTATTTCATATCACTTGAATACATGAATTGTTTATTAACAAAAAGCCCCATGACACTACTTGCAAGGCTGAGACTAGAGGCTTTGTTGAGTCCTGGGATTTGAGTCCAGCCTAGCAGCAAAGTAACCTTATCTCTAAACAAAATAAAGTGTGCCCGTAATCCCGGTGTTTGAGATGAGGGTGCAGGTACATCATGATTCCAGGCCAGCCTGGGCAGTGTGATAAGACCCAACCCTATCAAAAAACAAAAATGTATAGAACTTAGGAAATCTGGCATCTGTGAACCAAAACACAAGCCAAATTTAATTTATACATCAAGGGGTCATAAAGTTTGCTTATTAAGTCTGACGAGCAAGTTGAATTTCAGTGGAAGGAAATAAAATGATACTAATAGTTAAAAGCAAACAACACACCTTCCATGTTTATTTTGAAAATTTCCTTTTTAGTTTTCCCAAGGAAAAAGATTAAAAATTAATACTTTATAGAATTTGAAAAATAATACTATTTTTTTAAAAAAATCTAGATTTTAGTTGCCTTTTGTATTTGAAATACTCATTTTCCGGTGTTGGTCGTGTGAAGGATGTGCTCTCCTTGCACATCTCAAGAGTGTGGCAGGTGTTTTCTCTCTACTGGAGGACTGACTCTTGTGACTCCCCAGACTGCACACGCCATGCCTGTATCTAAGTCCCCTGTGCTTGGGGCACTTATGCGCTCTATCTGTGCCTGCTGCTTTCGGCTTGTGCTCCTATGAACTTTGATTACAGAAAGGACAATCATTATTGTTAATTTGGAGCACTGATGTAAACTTGCTCAATGTCTAAGGGAAGGAGTTTTTTTATGCTCCTGAATTTTATTTCCTGGATTATACTTTTTTAAATCATGTAAATTTGGATATCATTTTTATAATTGCGCGTTCCATATATGTCCTTGCCTTTCTGTAGAATTCTTTGTAATATTTGAATAAAGCTCACTTACAATTTTTGTCCCACTAGAATTCCAAACATTTCTACGTTGGGAGTGTCCCAGCAACAGCCGGGACAGATAACAGAATGTTTTGCCCTCTTTGACTTTCCTTCACTAATTAATTCACTTAACTGATTCTAGTTACATGTGTTTTCGTATTGGTGCTTTCCGTTACATGAACCATGTAACTGTGTGGATTTCCCCTTCTGCTGTCCTTCAATGTTAGTGTTGCATGGTAACTGCTCACCATAGTGGTGCATGCCGGTCACATGGCCTTTCTCCATTACACATCCGTGTTCTCTGTTCCTGTACTAACTGTACTCCCACTCCTCAACCGTCTAGGCTCTCTGCTACCAGTGACTGCTGTCAGCGTGGTGGAAACCAGTGGAGCACAAGGGCCTTGCCCCCACCCCAGACTGCACATAGAAACTACACTGACTTTGTTCATGAGCACAATGTGAAGAATGCAGGAACCCACCATGATGCTCATTTTTCTGGCCGTGCAGCCATGACCGAGATATGAGCTGTTACACCTTTTAGGCCATGGGACTCTGCCATCCAGGTTGATAATGTATTTTGTGATGTTTATAGAGGATTGATTCCATTGGGAGTATTGGAGAGAATTTATTTCATACTGAGTCACTAGTTATACAGTGCTGTAATTGACTTCTGTGGAAGGGAAGGGGATCGGAAGGAGCTGTAAGCTGTCACTGGTGATGGCAGGTGTTAATACTGTGTTGAAAGGGGATGCATACCACTGTGGCCTTGGGAAGGGTGTTCAGAATTTTAACATTTAACGCGTCACTCGGAGAATCTCTTAGGAGGTTGTGTTTGTGGTAAACTGTCGGTTGTCATCCTCCCACATGTCATCTGAGTAGACAGAATTTAAAAAAGAAGACGCAAGAAAGCACACCCAAAAGGAGCCATGATCAGTCATGGTGTCCCAGCCTTTTGTGGTGCTGTAGCAATACCGTTCTCACATACTGCTTTCTAAAGTGACCCATGCCTTAGTTTCCCTAAGTACCTGTGGTTGTAATAAAAATTTACTATGCTTTTTTTTAATAAACATATTTTATTACCACAGGTCTAGATACTGCAATAATAGTGTGATTCGTGTAGAGATAAGACTGAATGGTTACATTACTAGCTAGTGGTTATACCAAATACAAAACGGAAAGCTTTCTTTGCCCATAACTTTTTTCTTTCTCATTGAAAATCCTTGACAAATCACTCAGGTATGTAACACCTTCCTAATCTGGCCTTATATATAAAGTTCTGAAGTCAAAAGGGTACCATTGTGAGATGAGTTGCATATATTTCACACTTTTAGTCTTTTTTGAACCTTGCAATGTAGTTAACTCAAGCTTTTTGGTTTAATTCACTGGAGGCAAGCTAGGTGGTAGAGTACATTTCTGATGATGGAGACACTACTGTAAAGAAGCAGTATTTCTTCTTACAGATATTTTAAATTTTGGAAAAGTTTCTGAACTTTATGTAAGGAGAAATTTGAAGGTTTATATTGAGAACTGTTGATACTTTGAACTAATGAAGCTTTTTAATAAACAACCTATTGTTTGCTGGTCCTGCTTACCTCAGGTTGGCTTCGTCCTACAGGTTCTCCCTGCTGGGCAAGGAAGACGACTTCAGTGGGATTTGATAGTAGGTTCCTGATGCAGATATAATGGGGCTTGTTGGTAGAAGACAAATGTGTAAACCAAAACATTTAGAGCATGAAATCTGGGCAAGTCTTGATCTGTTTTATCATCATATAAGGGGATCATTGCCTAAATTTGTTATAGATAGATATGGGATGGATGTTCAAAATATTAACAATCCTGAGTAAGAGTTGGATAGCCCAACCTTTAAGACAATCATTACATAGTGTGCTTTAAATAGGCACTAATTGTATGGCCCTCTGAGGTTTGTTTTACTTTGTTTTGTTTGTTTGTTCCTTTTTTCCTTAGATTATAGTTACTAAATATTCTCTATGGTGCTTGTTTTTTCTTTTTCTTTTTAAGACTTGTTTATTCTTGTTTATTTTGTGTGAATGGGTGTTTCGCCTGCATGTATGTCTGTGTATCTGTGTACAACATTAGTGTGGTGCCTCTGGAGGCCAGAGGAGGTGTTGGATCCCTAAACAGGGCATTGCCAATGGTTGTTGCTGCCATGTGGGTGCAGGGAATTAGACCTGGGTCCTCTGGAAGAGCAACCAGTGCTCTTAATGCCAAATCATCAGCCCAACCTGTTCCCCCCCCAAAAAAAAGTATTTAGGCCATAACGTTTTAAGAACAGAAGCTCTGCTTTGTGCTGCAAAAAGACTTAGTGGGCATGAATATAATTAAAGGCACTAACATTTCCATAATACAAGTGAGTCAGAATGAATAAAGGCTTGTCTGTTCCTTTATGAAGTTTCATGGCTCAGTATCACCTAACTTTAATCTTGAAACCTGAGGTGTGACGCCTCCTGTATATCCTAGGATATTTAATTTTAGAAGTCTGAAAGACTTAAAACCAAAGAGTAATAGTTTCAGTTTATATTGGAGGTAGCTATTTTTATTCTTAGAATTTGAGATAGCCAATAGTGTATGATCTGAATGGTTCTGAATCACATCATGGGTTTTCTTTCTTTGAAACTTAGTTATAACATAATTATTGTTAAATTTCTAATGGGAAAAGAAGTTAGAGACAATAAAGGACAGAGGGCAATAGACTCATGTCTCCTAAGGGTCCCATGTGCTTTCAGCTCTCATATCGATAAGCTGATCATCTCTGGTCTAAAATCCCAAGTCCCCAGATAACTGATTTGGTAACAGTTTCCTGCCTGTCATAGGTTACAGTTTAAACGCAGCAGCAGCAAGCAGAGCAAAAGTATTCCATCTGTTAACTGTCAGGCCACATCTGTGAAACATGGATGACTCAGGTTCCATCCCACAAGTATTTGTGCGTGCGTGCGTGTACATGCCCGTGTGT
This sequence comes from Ellobius talpinus, assembly GCA_001685095.1. Classification (NCBI taxonomy): domain Eukaryota; kingdom Metazoa; phylum Chordata; class Mammalia; order Rodentia; family Cricetidae; genus Ellobius; species Ellobius talpinus. Next base: position 21,156 of record LOJH01031589.1, read on the forward strand.
GCACATGCAAATATTTGAAAATCTAAACTGAACTGGAAAACATTTCTGCTTCCAAGAATTTTGGATATGGGCTATCGAACCTGCATTAAATACCTGCTCTTGGGACTGATGGCCTCAAGGTGGCCATACACACTTCTGTGGCAGCGAGGGTTTACCAGTGGTTCAACCCAGATAAATAAATGTCTGTTCCATATTTCTTCTCTCATTGTACTATTTGTTCAGTGACCAGAGTCTTAGACTTGAAGTGGGGAGTGAGTAATTCATGGTAAAGCCATGTTTCCTTAACCCTGATGCCCTGCATTTGACCCTGGAGCCCACGTGGTAGAAGGAGACAAGGGGCTACTCCAAGTTGCTCTTTGACAACTATGTGTGCACACATACAAATAAAAGTAACTTTATGAAAAATCAGATTTTGAAGCTAACCTGCACATATATAATTCCAGCTGTTTTGAAGACTGAAGTAGAAGGTTCCTTCACACCTGAGAGTTTGAAACAAACCTGAGCAACATAGTGAGACCCCTGTCTCAATGTCACAAAATAAATAAATAGTCTAGACTAGAGAACCCTTCCAGGAGCACATGCTGTGGTGTTGTCCTTCTGATGAAAGGGAATTGTCAGCACAGAGCCCCGTGTTTGTGTATGGAGCAGTGTTTGGCTGGTTCTAGTGAATATAGCTGACATTTCTGTGGTGTTTTTATAGATGGTGTGGTTGAAAAAGAAAAGCTAGTGATCTTCATAAATGAACTGGTGATCATTCTTTCATGGTTAAAACTATTCTGCTGGGTATGGTAGTTCATCCATGGAAGAGGGTGAGGCAGGAGGATTAGATTGCCATGAGTATTAGACCCTCAAGAAAAATCAAAATTCTTAGGTTTTTACCTGTCTATAAGTATGATCTCATTTTTCTGATCTTGAAATGCTAATCACATAGACATTTTAAATGAAGTTACAGAAATCTTTATCTGTCTGTACCTGTTTTCTTATTTTTTTAATTTGAAGATTGTAAAAAAATTGATTTATTTTGCAAGAAATTCAAGAACAACCAGTTAAATTCTTGTCTGCATACTACCCATTGCAGCCAGAAAGCATTAATGCTTATGTCCTGGAGCACGTCCTGAAGAAGGCCACCAGAAACAGCGCACTAAGAGGAAGGGTTATCGGGTCTCTTGTAGTCAGCACAAAGGGCTCAATAAGATCCAAGTGTTGTCAGTCACCAGGGCTGCTAGACGTTGAGGATAAACTAATACACCTGGTATTTAAAGCGGCTAATATACAAACATTTTAATATTGTATCAGCTTAATTCAAATAATAAATGGAGAGTCCTAGCACATGCCTGTAATCCCAGTACTTAGTGAGGAACAGGAGTTCAAGGTCAGCTCAGTTACATAACAACTTCCAGACCAGACAAAATACACAAAAGTAAAAACATCTTTTACAGAGAAGTGACCTACAAACATGCACCCCAATGTGCACACTTACAGAAAAGTGTTAGGTCAGCCGTAAAATGTTAAACTCTTGAGTTGAGATTGTTAATTGCTAACATTACCTGGCATGTAAAAGTTACTATGTAAATATATCAGGATATAAAAACATATAGAACATACATATATGACTTAAAAAATATAGTAAGTGAACTTTATACTAAGTGTACTTTGAGCGGTACCATCTGTTTAAAGAGGATGAAAATTATACTAAGTGTTTGTACTACATAAACAGTGAAGCAGCTTGTTTTTTAGGGTAATACAGTTAATTTGCATGCCCTCCTCCCAGTGCTGGGGATTGAAGCCAGGGCCTTGCACATGGTAAGTGTTCCATCACTGGACCACATCCACAGCTTATTTAATTCTCTGCTTTACTACAGAGGTATTTACTAGACATTTGATTGATGTAATGATTTTGATTTGTTAACATGGCTAGATGACTTTTATATGGTCCTGTGACAATTTTATCTTTCCATTTTGCCAAATCAGTAGCTAGGGGAGGTTGCTAGGAGAGTCCTGAGTCTTGGCTTTCAAGAGAAATAAGGGTACTTCCTGTGGAGGAACCTGGCTTCACTTCTGCCCGTTTGTAGTCACAAACATGAACCACAGCAGCTGGGAAATATTGTTCTGATGGTGGAAGCTGTGGATAGGCTCAAACATTGGTACTCTGGCCTTTCCGTCAACAAGCTCTTCTTTCCTAACCTAGATTTCCAATGCCACTGATTTTAAGTTTGTTAGACATTAGATTTGAAAATAATACCACATTGCATAAATTTATTTTATTCTTGATATTAGAGCTTATATAGATTTATAAAAATGGAATGTTGGTTAATGTTTCTCTTAGGTTTTAGTTTTATTTTTCATTGTTACTGTGTGTGCATTCCATGGTACATGTGCAGTTCAGAGAACAACTTTGTGGAGTCACTTCCTCCCGCCTCATGTGGTTCCTAGAACCTGAGTTCAGCTTACCAGGCTTACAAGGCAAGTACTTCTACCTGCTGAGCTGTCTTGTCAATCCTTCTTTTATTTTAACATAAATTATACTACAGCATTAATTATGCTTTCTTCCAGAATTGTTATGAGCACTCACATGTAAAATGCTTTGACATAAAGGCTTGACTTTGAAATATTAATCTTGGTGGCATAGAAATTATGATATCATAATTTAACCAGAAAGACAAGTTAAAGGTTCTTGCCACCAATCTAGTGACCTGAGTTTGATCCCTGGGACTAATTATTACAGGTTATCCTCTGATCTCCACATGGTGGCATGGAACACACACATGTACACAAATTAATTTTAAGAAAAATCCACAAGCACTTGAATCACACCACTTTCCATGTACAATATGTTAAATATCATTTCATTGATTCCTGTCTGTGGCTGGTTAGTACTTGTACTTTGAGCAGTACATCTGTTTAAAGATGATGAAAAGCAGTCTGTGACCTTGTTACTGGGAGTTAAGAACACATTCTTGTTCTCACGATTTTTTTAACTAATTAATTACCTAAGGTTGTGTTCTCAAGAAGCAGCTAGCTGTGGCCTCAGTTGGAGGTGGCAGAACTTGTGTGAGCTTTTTACAATGTGTTCCTGACAGCTGGCCAGCATTGTGTTTATACTGGCAGAAAATAGATAACCTGACCTGGAGAACAACATTCTCCAAGGATTGGGACTGAAGACTTCTTGAGTATCATATTCTTCCACCTCCTTTTTAAAAATAGATTCAACAGCAGTAATTCTATTTGTTGCTGTTGTTGGGCAAAAAAGTTTTGGTTTAGCTAATTTTAATAAAGAAGAATGTAGGTGCATCAGTTTGTGGCTAGGATTTGCAACAAATTGAATATTCTTTAGTAAATATCTTGCTACAGGTGCTAATCATTGTTTATAAACTAAGGGCTAATAGTGGGAAGGTGGTTGCTAGCTTGCCTCATCTGTAGAGGTAGTGTGGCTGCACTGAGAGGTTATGCAAAGCACCTCAGAGTGTAAAGTGTCATTCAGAAATGGGCCATTTTCACATAGCATAGGTTTGCTTGTACTCCAGCCATGGAGCTTTAGGGCTTCATATTTAAGTGTAGTCTCTAGAAGTTTGAAAAGCCAGACTTAATAAATTGCATTAATTCTTCCTCAGGGAGAATTAACATTAGCCAAACCTTGGGGAGTGTTTGGAAAGACAAGGGAAGATTTGGGTAATTATGTGTATCCAGGTTATCAGTCAAATTTCACAATCCTCTTGAAGCAGTAACAATTGGAAATATGGTGATCTAGCACCTGGGAGATAGAAACAGAAAGATCCAGAATTCCGGGTTATCCTGTGCTACATAGTGAGTTAGTTCAGAGCTAGTCTGAGCTGCATGAAACTTGCCTCAAAAAACAAGCAAATAAAAGTATTTGATGAATTAGAAAGGTGGTGACTATTGACCCAGAAAAAAAATGAATTGATTGGCTAAGGAGGTCTTGGGATTTCATTTTTAAGTTTTTAAGTGAAAAGTATTTGAAAATCATAATCTTTTTTTTTTTTTTAGGTGAGGGTCTCTGTATGTAGTCCTGGCTCTCCTGGAGCACAATATAGAGCAATGATTCCCAACCTGTGGACTATGACTCCTTTGGGCATCAAACCTTTTCACAAGGGTCACACATAATATGTCCTGCATATCAGATATTTACATTATAATTCATAACAGTAGCAGAATTACAGTTATGAAGTAGCAGTGAAGTAATTTTATGGCTGGCGGTCATCACAGGATGAGGAATTGTATTAAAGGGTGGCAGCATTAGGAAGGTCGAGAACCACTGGTATAGAGCAAGCTGGCCTCGAACTCAGAGATCCACCTGCCTCTGCCTCCCCAAGCACTGGGATACATTTTAATAAATATTCTTGTCTGCAAGTTTAGGAATGCCTTCCATGACACACATGTGGAGGTCAGAGGACAGCTTTTGGGAGTTAGTTCTCCCCTTATATCTTTATATGGTTTCCAGGGATTAAACTCGGGTCATCAGGCTTGCAGGACAAGTGCTTTCCCGGCGAGCCCTATCTGTCCTTATTTAACTGTCGATCAAAATGCCTCTTTGATTATCCCTTCTATATACATACTCACTGTTTTTGTATGTCCTAAAGTTTCTTGGCCTTTCTCAGTTCACTTTTGGTTAAGTCCAGCTGTGCCTCTAGATAGTGAATATGAAATATACATGACATTTTTTAATGGAGTTACATAAGTGTGGCCACAGAGTTCACTGCTACCTGTTACCCCAATCACATTCCCTAAAGTGATTCTTCACTGTACTGGGGCGGTATTTCTCCTCTTTCAAGCCATAATGGCCTCCTCATTTTAAAGTCTGAATTTGTTCTGTTCTGTTCTGTTTTGTTCTGTTGAGAAACTGAGCAGTCAGCTCTTTGTGCACTCACACTCTGATCAGTGGATGTGTCTGTTTGAGCATCTCTCTTTTGCTTTTCCTGTCAGTGCCCCAGTGAGTCCTCTGTTCTGTATTCTACCTTCTCTTCTGTGCTAGCAGATTTTTCTCAACTGGCATAGTCTCATCAGCACAAAAATACCCTGTTAGAGTATTTTAAAAGAAACCTCCCTTAATTCTTGTCTATTCCCTCATTTCTTTGTTCTACTAGTAATGAGAATCCTTTGCCTCCAGAGAGTTGTCTGCGCAGTACATTCTCTTCGTCTTTTAAGCCAAGTTGGACTTGTCTTGGACACAAAAGGACTAAATAGGATCATGCAGGTTGCATACTGCCAAAGAGTAAAATACTGCAGAAGAAATTCACATATGCTAACAGTGGCTTTCTGGTAGACAGTGCTGTATTGATCACTGTATTGTATGTTTTGTAAGAGATAGGAACCTAGTTTTAGGAAGTGCATATTAATACCTCTGCCAAATTTCTTTGCTTGGTTCACAGGTGACTTCTACATTTCTCTACCCACAGTCAGTTTACAGTGAAATTTATTAGCATTCATACCAATTACTTTCTTCCCCCATGAAATACCTTCACTTAAGGACATCACTCTCTTGTCTCCTAACCTCCCTAATATTAGTAGTTCTCTTTGCCAGTCCTCCTTCTCTGCCTAGCCCTATAAACTGTTTAGGTAGGACCTTTTTGTATGAATTCACTGTAGGTAATTACATCCAGTGTTATCATATTAAAGGCTATCTATGGGGCTAAGGAAATGGTTCAGCAGGTAAAGTGCTGATGTCCAAACAAGAGAACCTGAGTTTGGATCCTCAGCATCCACATAAAATCAGGACACAGTGGTATATCTCTAAAACCCAGTGCTAGAGAAATGGAGGGAGAGACAGGAGGGTCCCAGGACTTCCTGAGATAACCTAGTCAGGGTTAGTGAGAAACCTTGTTGCAGAGGCTATAATGTGGACAGTGACTGAGGAAAACACCAATGTTTTCCTCTGGCTTCTACATGTGCACACACGGTACATGCATACACCACACAAAAACTGAAAAGGTTATGTATATACTTATAGTTTCTCATTTGCCTCATGAGTCTGCTTTATTTCCAGATATACATATCATACTGCCTGTTTGACATTTTTATTTACATATTATAGGTATCTCATTTTTAAGAAAGTATTTGGAAATAATGTTAGGTTTACTGAGAGTTGCAAAGATGCTGCTGAGAGCTCCCACACAGCCCTCATTTTTTTCTTTTTCCTAATGGGTTGGGGAAATCAGTTGGTAGTGTTTCATGCATTATATCAGTTCCAAGAAGCCATGTTTTTAAAAATCCAGGTGTAGTGGTTTTCAGTTGTAATCCCAATGCTGGAGAAGTGAAAACAAGAAGATTACTGGTGCCCATCACCAGCTAGTTGAGGTTGTTCATTGACCTCTACACAAGCATGTGTGCACACGTAGCAGAAAACCCCTAAAGTTACCATTGCTGCTTTCTAAGATGGAAAAGTTTTGCTAGTCTTTACACAAATGTTCCAGGATCTAATGCAAGATCCCATGTTGCATCAAGTCACCTTTAATCAGAATGCCCTCAGATTGGATTCGTGTGATTTTTGCATATGATTTGATTGAAGCCATGGATTTTAGGGGGAAACTGTGATACTGTGGCACCCCAGATTTAAGAGTTCCAAATTAAGCAATTGGTCTTTTGACCTCATTAGCTTTTCCATCTCTACAGATTTTCCTAACATCACGGTTTTTAATCTCCTGTTGTCATTATGCCTTAGTTCCTGGCTAGAGCTTTTGCATCAGAACCCTTGGAGTGCACAGGGCTCTGCAGATTCCATGCATACTAAACATCACCTCTTTGTCTCACACTTATCAACTGGGAAATCCTATGAGTTAACAAAATGTGTCCAGAATCCAACACTGGCTGCCATCTCTACCCTGCTACCCTGTTTCAGTTTTCTGTCCTGGTATCTACCTCTTACCTGACTCCAGCCATTATTCTTTGATTATTTGATTTTTCCCTTCAGTAGCCATTGCAGCCATAACTTAGATCATACTACCCTCTTCTCAACCCTTCTACTATTTTTCTCAACAGCTAAAACAAATCCTCTCATTGGCAAACATTTCTCCCACTTCTGATTTTCTGCCAGTCTTGATCTTGCTCGTTTGACTTTGGTGACTCACCTCCTGTCACTTGCTGTTTGTACTGCATTGCTAAATGCCACTCTGACCTTAAAGTTCATATAATGCATTTCAACATTTTCAGGGTTCTTTAAAATACAATTTTTATTCTTTGAAATTTTCTTACATATAATGTATTTTTATTCCATTCCATTTATCTCCCACTCCTGGAATCCCTCTTCCCAATGAGTTCCTCTTTTTTTTAAATGATAATAACCTTCTGTGTTTAATTGGGTTTGCTTACATGGGTGTGTGTGGTTATTTACTGAATGACAAGAAAATTAGCCAGAGTCTACGTCCCTGAAGAACGGTGACTCCTCCTCCAGCAGCCACTCACTACCAGTAGCTCCACAGCTAGAGAGCCCACGGCCCTGTCCTATTCGTGGTAGAATGCTGATGAGTAACCGCAGCTCCAGCGAGTTCCCGAGTTCAACAGCTGCGTGGTGTCTGGAAAAGAGCATTTTACAGCACCTTCTCCATCCTCTGGTTCTCTGGATTCATATAGATGTTCTGTTTCTGGCCATACACTCAACAGTCACTTAATCTTAGCATTTTGATCAATTATCTCTATTTTAACCACCACCCACTGCAAAAATAAGCTGTGCTGACCAAAGTTGAAAGCAGCACTAATCTATGGGTAGAATTGAACACAAATATTTAGAAGGCAGTTTGGCAATATGTCCATCTAACAAGCTAACGGTAAGTCGGTTTTCCTGGTCTGTGATATGGCAGCTATTGTATTGGGCTTCTGAGTAGGTTTGCAGTAGCAGTCATGGAATTCTTCTGTGGAGCAGCCCTCAAATTGAATCAGAAAGAGGTTGGTTACCCCCAAAACATTGATATCACTAATGCACTAGTGGTCATAAATTGTGTAGTCGGTCAATATTATAGCATGCAGGGTCTACCGCTGGGTAAAACTGTAGATGACTTTTCTCACCGCGTGTCCTACATAGCACCTCTGGCACTATACAAGCTAACTAACAGAAAGCAGAAGATCCCAGGTCAATGCCAGCTTGATTTCTCAAAACATTGCAGCCTGAATGTATGGTGTCTACAGCAATGGGATCTTACCATCTGGTTCTGCTGAGTGACAATCTCAGCATTTCTATTGCTGTGAAGGGACACTGTGACCACAGCAACTTTTTTTAAGTATTTATTTATTATGTATACAATATTCTGTTTGTATGTCTGCAGGCCAGAAGAG
>LOJH01031591.1:2177-13857 GCA_001685095.1 Ellobius talpinus
TGTGCTATCACTGCCCATGTTAGTGATTTTTTTAAACCTATAAAGGTACATCCGTGTCGTGAGTGAAGTGGTAAAAGTCCGACTACAAGATCAATCCTCAGACCCACCATGCGAGAACCTCCGGGCACAAACCATGGGCATCATTTTCTCTCGAAGTTCCCAGGTGTAGAACGTGTCTGCACTACACAGACACAGGGTGAAATACTGGGCGTGGGCTCCAGATAGCCTGGCTTTAACCTTGCATAAAAAGTGGGAAAGAATTCTTCCATCACACACTTTCATCCATCATAAAAATTAATAAAATATTCATAGCCTTTAACCCAGAGCCTCTGTCTGTTTCCCATGCTCAATAAATATTTGCTTAGTGAATTGAAAAGCTAGTGGCTTTAAAAGGAACCTAACTTGATGCTATTATCGGCTATGTTTTACTGGTCTTTCTTTCTACACCGAAGTCCCAGAATAGGAGAAAAATCACACCTCTGGTTCAATTTGGACTTCTAGCTACATGGTTAGACAACATAATTAAACTTTCATGGAGATGACAGGAAGTCCATGGACCCTGTGTCAGCCCTGAGATATTGTCCTGATGTTTCTAGCAGATTCACATATGCAGACTTGCACCACCTCCCTTCCAGTTGCCTGTGCGTTCTCTNTGTGTGTGTGTGTGTGTGTGTGTGTGTGCATGTGTGTGTTTGAAGATGCACATGTGTGTGAGCTTGCCTATGGCGGCCAGGGGACAACTTCAGTTGTTCTTCAGGTGTTATTCACATCCGTCTTATTGTTTTTGCTTTCTTCTTTCCTTCTCTCCTCCTCCTCCTCCTCCTCCTCCTCCCCCCCCCTCCTCCTCTTCTTCTTCCTTTTCTTCTTTTGAGCCTGGTCTTTCATTGGCCCAGAACCTGCTGCTTTGCCTAGGTCAGCCCTCCAGAGTCCCAGGGATCCACTTGTCTTCACTTCCCAAGCCCTGGGCTTCTGAGCACATGCCACCATATTTTGACTTTAGAAAAAAAAATCTATTGCTTTGACTCAGGCACTCACACTTGCACAGGAAGTACAATTATGAAACCATATTACATAATTGTGCATATTCTGATTCCTTGAGGAGACCAAACATTTTTGAGGACAAAGAGACAGACCTAGGTTATACGTCTCTCTTTGCCCTGTTGAGACGCTGCTGGCTACCTACAGGCTGTTTCTGACTGGATGACTGCCTTAGATTGATTCAACTTGTATTCTCTGATGACGACAGACACCGAGCTCCAACTTCTTGCACACCTTAAGGGTCCCAGGAAAGGTGGGGAGGAAATGTTCAACTTTGACAAGAAATGGGGACCAGGAAAGTCAAGCTGACCTACTCAGACATCCATAAGCACCAGCTCCATGCCGTGAGGGGTGGAGTGGGGAGAGGGGCTTACCAGGCATTGCGGAGACAAAGCATTGGGGCTAGCATCTTCAGTGAGCTCACAAAGATGAGTCAAGCACCTGCCCTTCCCTTCCATTTTTTTCATGAACCCAAACTAAGCACTTTTATTGGTCTTTGTCTCAGAGCCCTGGGGAATGTCCGGTGATTGACTAGAGAGTAGATCTGCATTTTAGGGTAGGAGGAGAAGGCTTGGCTTTTAGCGGCTGCATGTCTTGCCCAAGGGCCATAGCTCCTCCAGGTGCACTGCTGAATTTGCTGTTAGTAGTTGATAAAAAATTTAAAATCGCAGAGCTGACATCATCTATGTGTGCAGTACAGTTTAGCTCAAGTGAAACACATGAGTAAAGGGAAGACACACCAACAGCTCAACAGGGGTGTGCTGTGCTGCTCTGGTTACGCTTTAGCTCCAGTTACGCTTTAGCTTCTAGAAATGTTTCCTTTCATCTTGTGCACTTGTCCCATGGCTTTACATTTATGTCACAGATGAACAGTTGGGAAAATCTGTACTTGGAAGTTACTTCTTGAAATGGGGCTAAGTGCAAGAGGTCTGGGAGATTGCCTTGCCCTGCCTATGTCTTATTCTATGTTTTCACTTGCATCTCTTACAGCTAAATGTGGTAAACAGTGTCAGTAGCTCTGAGGACATCAAGCCCTTACCAGGTCTGCCTGGGATTGGAAACATGAACTACCCATCCACCAGTCCTGGGTCTCTGGTGAAACACATCTGTGCCATCTGTGGGGACAGATCCTCAGGTATGGGTCCCCTGAGATGGAGTTCCAGAGAAGGGTTCCCTCCTCTGCACCACGTGTATACAGCACCCAGTGAAATAAAAAGACCCTTTACGGTGGTTCAGCGGGGGTGGGGGGAGTGAGCCTATAGATTTTGTTCATGGGGTCCAAAGCCTGTAGTCTTGATGATTCTAAAACACATTTTCTATCTTGAAAGATTAGCTTCGGTGAAAATGTTTCAGAGACTACTCTCTCGAGCAACACAATAGCATGAGTGTTTGGGATTGAGATGTTAAGTGATGATCAAATATCCCATGCTAGATTTCCTTTAATTTTTTAAAAATTATTTCTTATAATCATTGAGTGTCCCAAATATATAATTATAAAACCAATTAAAATTTTCCATAATATCCCCATGAAAGAGAAACTCTTAAATATTTAGCCTATTTTGTTTTATCCTTTCACAATATGCTAGTTTCTTCTTTTTTTTTTTTNGCATGCCTTTATGGACATGAATGTATTTCCACTGGCTTGTCCTCTTCCATTTTACCAAAATTGCTTTTTTCCCTTCCTCTCCATTCTTTTTGTTCCAACTTCTTCCTCCATCAGTTTTTTTTTTTTTAACACATTTGAGTTTGAGAACAAGAATGACATGTGTGCTGGGTCCCTGCTTGTAGCACCATCTCTCAAGCACTCAGTGGTGAGGCAGGGGGATTGTGAGTTTGAAGCGAGCCTGGCTTACACAGTCTTCTCCTATTAAAATAATGAGGAGACAGAGCATGCCTGTCTATAGCAGGCCACGAGGGCTTACTGAATGTGTCTCCATCTTCTCAGTTACTACATCAGGCTGTAATGTTGAAAGCTACCAGTACCTCAGGTTTCTTGGGCTTCATGACCAACATTTGCTTGCCTTTACAACTCATTTTCAAATCATGAAGACATGACTGTTGTCATGACAGAATGTCAGTCACAGGCCAACAAAGCATTTTCTTTGTTTTGGTTGTTTTAATGGAAGGTGGTATAGGTCCCTTTGTATGTAGTAAAGTCATGGGATGACTATGGTCAAATTAGGGTTCTACTTCTCAAAGTTGAATATTCCAGAGATGAAACTATTAAGTTGCCTGGGGCCAAGATGAAGGCCGATATTTATCATTGCTGTGAATTCCAAAAGTGAGCATAGCCAGTGAATTCGACACAGCGAATTATCAGGCAGGCTGTCTCTTGCCAGCACCTCATAGGATGATCTCCACTGACAGGGAGGCTTTGGGGTACATGAAGTGACATTTGCAAGTTCCCAGGGACTTCCCATGCATTTTAGCATCAACAGAAATAAAACAGAATTAGATAACTGGGTCTGTGGCTACATGGAACCATACTTTGTATTCTAGAATCTGACCTAAAAGTGTTTTAAACGATCGGCTTTGCTACATTTCAAGTTCTGTGACTCCATCCGTGTGACCATCGCTGCCTAGTGTACAGCATAGAGACTTCCCTTAAAGCAGTGGTGCTCAATTTTCCTAACATTGTGACCCTTTAATATAGTTCCTCATGTGTGGTGATCCCCAACCATAATGGTTGATAAGGTATCTGATATGCAGAATATCTGCTATCCCCGTGAAAGAGTTATTTGACCCACAAAGAGGTCGTGACCCACAGGTTGAGAACCACTGCCTTAGCGCCACCCCTGTGATTGACTCACAGTATCTGTATGGAGACAGGGGTGGCAGGCAACTCTCTTGATAGAAATTAGCCATTCTTGCCAGGCATAGCTATAGGTCCCAAAGACAGTGAAGCATGCAACCAATTATTCTAGATGAAACAAAATTACTGTTTACCAGTAATGTATGTTCTGCCCAAGATTGGGTATGATGCTATGCTGTAAGGATTTTATAGCATTTTATACCAACAGGCAGTAGCTCAGGATTGTTCATAGTTTATGGCACAAGATGATAAGTTTTAGTGGGTGTCCTGAGATCTTGGGCTTCAATTTTGAGAAATATCAATTAAGCCAAGGTTCTTCCGCTGCGGGATACTAATACATGGCAATTAAACAGCTTTTTATTTGCTATGTACACTAAAATATTAATATTGAGCTGAGGTGGGGCATTTCCTTATCCAAATCCAAGAGTTGCTTCGATAAAATAAATGTCAACAAAAGCTGAGGTCAGGAATTTTTCTAATGATGCCGCCTGGAGTTGGAGGGAAGATACAAAAAAAAATGGTTATTTATGCTAACTTTGGGTCCTGTGGTGCAGTTTGGACTCTTTGGGAGTCATTATTGGTGCTTAGGGGCTATAGCTGTCTCCTTAGGGGGTAGCCACGGGCTTCTTCTTTGCTGTAAGAAATCTGAGTCTATGGAATATTCTCTTGGAACCAGGCAAACATTACGGTGTGTACAGCTGCGAAGGCTGCAAAGGCTTCTTCAAAAGAACCATAAGGAAAGACCTCATCTACACCTGTCGAGATAACAAAGACTGCCTCATTGACAAGCGCCAGCGCAACCGCTGCCAGTACTGCCGCTACCAGAAGTGCCTGGTCATGGGCATGAAGAGGGAAGGTGAGGTGCCCCGCTGCTCCTCTCTACTCCAGGAGAGCAGGTTGCAGGCCAAGAGCTATGAAGACAGAAGTACAAGGAAGAGCTGGGCTGCACTGGACGCCGGGAGGGAGAGGTTTGATGTGGAGGTTAAGATGAGTGTAGGGGGCCACGACTCTCAAGGCTTACCTCCAGAGCTCAGGGGGCAGGAGACATCTCTTCCTCTGTCATCTCTCTCCTCCGGGAGCCCAAAGATGGGTACACACACAGGGCCCTCTCCATTTTCCTTCCAGTAAGAGGGCAGTGGGTCTCAGAGGTGTTAGAGGCCTTGTTCCCTGTGGCACCCGGGGAGCATCAGACTGACCTTCAAGATGGAGCTGGCTTCCTGCTCCAATCTTTGTCTCACTCAAGGGGAAAGGGCAGGTTTGTCGCTGCCCTCTAGGATTTATAAGCCTGGTCAGCTATAATCCTTTTATGTTGGCATATCCCTCAGTCTTGGTGGATTATTGGCATTTACAGGTCTGATGAACTGGCCTTCTCAGTTCTGGAGAATGTCACTGGGCATTTAAGTGGTTTCAACTTTTAGTTTATAGTGTGAGTTAGTGGGCTCTCCTTGTGTCGGAGCGTAACAAATCTGAAAGTGCTCTTTCCTCGTTGGTGTTCTTGCTTTAAAAGATCGAAAGTCATCCTGCTAAGTAACACAAATGAATTGAAGTGGGCAGGTAATTAACTAGAGGGTTTTGTGCAGGTGCCCGCTGTTCCTGGGGAATCTCGGTGGTTCTACAGGAAGGATGGCCTCCTCTTGCAGGTAGAGCGACTCACTGAGTGGGTTCCCTCAACACCTCTTGTTGTGGGGTTGAGGAAGTCTGCCAGAAAGAACCAATGAAGGAACAGGTCTCTGAGCCCATGCTTAGAGGCGATGCCACCAACAAGGAAATATGACAGGAGAAAGATACCTTTCAGAATCATCTAACCAACAGGAACCAGCTCACAGATGAGGAAAAGACCCCAAGAGCCAAATGGCAACCCGAACTGCCTCCCTGCATCCACCCTTGCCTCTCTGTGGCTTTCCTCAGGGGAGACACCAGTGTGAACATGATGGCCGGGTCAAGCCATTCCACACCAAAACATCCAGATCTCACTAAGAGAAATGAAAAAAAAATCCTTGCTGTTTCGAGGTTGTATATAGACACCCTTTTGTCCTGCTAGTTTGGGTCTCCCTGGTGCCCTGGAAGCAGTGTGAAAGGTCTTCAAGTGGGCTCTGGAGCTAGCTGGCCTGGGTCCCTAGGCTGCCATCAGCACTTCCTAGCTTTTGACTTCAGACAGGTTATCCAGTTCCTGTTATTGGAAGGGGCTAAATGAGATATAATGACCTATATAAAGTATTGAATATGAGATATAGCTTCTGGTTCGGAAAATCCTCCATTCATGTTGACTGCTGGAGAACCTGAAAATAAACAATAGCTGTTGACTACGCGGATGGGTGAAGCTGGAGATGAGCTAGGGTCCTGGGTATCTCACGATGCATGCTGTAGCAGAAGCTGAGAATATGCCATGCAGCATAGCCTCCAATAACGATGCACTGCTTCAATTGTAGCAGTGAGGTTTATAGTACTAACAGGAGGAGAGGGTAGCCAGTTCTTACCCTATTAATGGCAAATGAGAAGTGGAACCCAGTTTCCCTAAGCCGAGGCTTTTTGTGAAGCTTCAGGGTTTTTCCTCGAGTGTTACAAGACTGTTTGAAGAGTTGATCGACGATCACAAAAAGAACTTGACTCCGTTTGTTTCTGTTTTTAAAAATCAGGACAAATAGGAATGTATTGATTTCTTAAAGATATGTGCAAGAACATTCAACTTCAGCCAGAAAATCTGACTGAGAGAAAAATACGCACTATAGTTCCCACAGGTTGTCACTGAACAAAGACTCAATGAGAAAGGAAGGGAAGCAGAGAGAGAGGAAGGGACTGGGCAGGAAGACTGTGGGAGAGACACAAGCCCCCAGGGCAGGGAGACACAGGGAAAGGGGAAATAAATATTCTATGGGAAATTTTACATTGTTTTGGTAATCCCCACAAATCCATCTCAGGCAACCACTGCAATTTCAGCCCCATGGACAGGGAGACCACGGCTTGGGAGGAGGCTGAGTGACAGACAGATCTGAGGGCATCTGCATGCACATAGCAGAGGTGTCTTTGGCTCTGTCGTGTTTGCTTTTCTCTAGCCTTCTTTCTCCTCTCTGTTCTGTTTCAATTCTTTCTTCTCTCTTCCTTGTTTTCTTGTCTCTTTCCTTTCTTCCTTTTCTCCTTCCCTCCTATCCTCTTCCTGTTTCTCTGGGCCATATAACACTGCTACGTTTTTAGGTCTCTTCTCTGGCCTTGAGGCATCAGTCTCATTATTCACAGGAGAGTCTCAGCGTGCAGCACCGCAGATCCGGTCCTTCAGATAGCCTTCGTAGCTCGTCATATCCCCAGAGGATAAGGGCTCCTTGGCCTATGGGCAGGAAGCAATGAGGGAGAGAACTGGAGGAGAGGCTGCTTGGGAAGGTGCTTAACCTAGTTAGATTAGAATTCGTTCCTTTTGGGGATACAAACCATCTTCCAATATTGATTTCTGCTCGTTGCTGCTGGGACTAAGCTGGAAACAGCAGCCTTGTAGATAGAAAGGAACCCAACAGAAACTCTTCACCTTAGAAGGGCAGTGTGGGGTGTGGGGTCTGCCTTGTACCCTAATGTGTGGACCGAGCATTCAGAGAACTGGCATGAACTTTAATGAAAACCTCAAGTTTGGGGAATGCAGAACTCCAGCCTACACCTCTGCCTATGTGCCCTCCCCCACCCATGAAATCAGTGCACATTCTGAAATGTCTTCTAGGTGACATCCTTCCACCCCTTCACTTACTAAATCCCCACAGCTGGCTCCCTGAAGATCTTCCCTGACAAGTCGGATCAGGTGATGTTGTGTTCAAGCTAGTGCACAGGGGGCCTACCTAATGGGACGTGAATGCCAGGGCTGATGCATAGAATCTGACAAGGGGAGGTTTTGCAGTAATGGGCTTGCTCCTTAACCATTGAGTGCTCACAGCTCACCAGAGGCAGCAGAATAGGAAGGATGATGGACACAGTGGGGATAGCAGGGAGATGGTAGCTCCTTCGAAGAAGGGTGGAATTGGAGCTTAAAGAAGCTAAGACAGGAAGATTGTTGTTGTAACACAATGGAAACAGTTTGACTAAAGACCCATCCCTACCCTCACAAGGAAGCAGCTTTGCTGTCTTTGCTCCATCTGTCAGCGTTACAGTGTCCCTGGTTCAATACCATGATGAGTCTCATTTTATACAGGAGAAACTTTAGATGGGTGACTGTCCAACACTGGTCCTTGGCACTCTGTAACCTCTGTTGGTCTTGCTACATGCCAGCTGTGCAAGAAGAAAGGCAGAGGAGCCGGGAGCGAGCTGAGAGCGAGGCAGAGTGCTCCAACAGTGGCCACGAAGACATGCCCGTGGAGAGGATTCTAGAAGCTGAGCTTGCTGTGGAACCAAAGACAGAATCCTACGGTGACATGAACATGGAGAACTCGGTATGTCAGATCCCATCCAGCCTCCCTTTCCTGGCTGGGGCTGGATGTCACAGAGGGGTATTTAGAGTCCCAGGACCTCACAGAAACCCGTTCCTTTTTCAGACAAATGATCCTGTTACTAACATATGCCAGGCTGCCGATAAGCAGCTTTTCACCCTTGTTGAGTGGGCCAAACGCATCCCCCACTTTTCAGATCTCACCTTGGAGGACCAGGTCATTCTGCTCCGGGCAGGTAAGACATTGGGGTTCATCTTACCCTGAGACAATCCCCAAGGCTATTATTTTGAAATGACCCATGGAACCCGAAAAGGAGCAGCTTGCAATTGTTGTTTCTCTTGATCTCACTCTTGGAGACCAGGCTGGACTCACAGAGATCCGCCTACCTCTGCCTCTCAAGCACCAAGATTAAAGGTGTGTGCCACTGTGTCCAGTCCTTCTTTTATGTCCTTTGCAGACCTGTAAATTTAAATGGTCCCCCCGTAGGACTTCCATTCCCAAATGAAACCTCATTGGTGGAAGAGTAGGGCTTTTCCCCCCATGCAAAAATTTCTGTAGTTTTATACTTTACATTTAGCTTCAAAGATTTGTAAATAAGTTTATTGAAGATAATTTGAAGCACATCTCACAGCTATAAGACTGGCAAATGGAGATTTTTTTAATTTCACAGGTAAAGTAAGAAAGCCAGAGATTTGGGGGGCTTGGAGAGATGGCATGCATGGTGGGTAAAAGTGCATGCTGTACAATTGTAAGGAACTGAGGCAGGCTCCCCAACACATGTGAAGAGGGAAGTTGGCTGAGGTTGCATGTGCCCGTCACCCAAGCTCTAGGGGTTAGGAGCGGCACGGAGATGGGAGGAGGGCTTGCTGTCCAGTCAGCTTAGCTGAAACAGCAATCTGAGGGTTCATTGAGGGACCCTGTGTCTTGAGAATAAGGGAGAAGAGAGATGGAGTAGCAATGCTAAGTGTCCTCCTCTGGCCTCCACACGTGCACACACGCATGTGCACACACACAGACACATATACATATGCACACACATATGCACACACACATACACACACATCCAGAGAGAGAGAGAGAGAGCAAGCTAGAAACTTCTGCTTAGCCTGTTACCTGGGGCTCAAGGCTTCCACCACCTTAAGCGTCTTTGTGCTGCAAGCTTGTCACCTGCCCGTATCTGAGACACTGCAGTCTGTTGACATCTGCCGTAGCTCCTCGTTGTCACTTAGCCATCAGGGAGATTTCATGAGGACCTGCGGAGCATTGGGAACCAGTCCACTCACGCATCCCTGTTAGACGATGAGTGATCACTGAGCGTCCCCTGAAAGCGACATACTGTGCTGTTGCTATAGATGACACCAAAGAAATACAACTAGGTTGTCAGGTCCTGGGATGGAGACGATGAGGTACAGGCACTGTCTCCATCATTCAGCTCACAGCAACTATTGTCTGGCAGAGCTTCAGTTCGTATTTGCTGGCAACAGTGACAAAAAGAGTCCCTGTTCTCAAGCTGTCACTCTAGTCTGCATCTAAGAAGCTGCAGGGGTTTGCGCGGAGCCGCGAAGTCAGGAAACTCTAGCTCTGGACTTTCTTTTGTCACTAATTACATGTGTCACCCTGAGCTGCGTCTTAGCCTCCCCCTCCCAGGATTTTCAGTTCTGCTTTCATTACATGGGATGATAATCCTTGTGTTGCCGACTACCAACGAGGCAGGCATGTGATTGATTTCCCCACAAGGTCTCCTCTCTATGCTTGCAGGGTGGAATGAATTGCTGATTGCCTCCTTCTCCCACCGCTCGGTATCTGTCCAAGATGGCATCCTGCTGGCCACAGGCCTCCATGTCCACAGGAGCAGTGCTCACAGTGCTGGTGTTGGCTCCATCTTTGACAGGTTGTGATTCCCTTCCGTTTCCAGTATTTGTACACAGTGTGTACAAATATATATATATATGCATACAAATATATGCATACGCACGTTGCATATACACACACTTCTCTCTCTCTTTTTCTTCTTTTTTCCTCTCCCTCTATGTAATGCTGACGTACAATAGGCAGGCCAAACAGGTGCATATGACTATATCAAAACCATTTTTTTGTATTGAGACAGTGTCTCGTTCTATAGCTCAGACTGGGCTTAAGCTTGTGATAATCCTCCTGCTTCAGCCTCCTGAATGCTGGAATTATAGATGTGAGCCCAGTTTCCAGAGATGATTAAACACACAAAAATATAAATCTGGAGATTGAGAGAGGGGTTTGGGCAAAGGTGATTGGAGTAAAATAGATCCAGCATCGTTGCCTGACAGATGAAAGGCCTACACTTGTGCTTTTGACTTGGGTGGACCATTGACATCAGCTGGTGAGCTGCAGGTGGGGAAGGGGAACAACACATCCCAGGGGCCAGGAATGGGGAAAGGGTCTAGGGTGCATCTTCAAGAGGACTGCTATGTTGGGCTATAACTTTTTTTTTCTGGACTCTTTCTCTCTGGACCCCAGATCTCTAGGCTACAGCAGAAGCTCAGGCACAAAGTGACACCATGGATGGCAGAGACTCTCTCCCTTAAATGTACTAAAGTGCATTTTAATAAAGTAAAGAATAATATAAATACAATATAAAGTATATATAATGTAAAGTAAATAATGAATAAATAAAGTAATAAGTAGATTGGTGACTTGAAGCTGAAAGAATGGGCTTCTGGTAAAGAAAGTGAAAGTTGAAAATAGTCAACTGAGTTCCAGTATCCAGCCTCCCCCCAATAAGTAGTCTCTTTGGGAGACATACATGCTCACCTTATAATCTGTCTCTTCCCCGTCTTTTCCCATGATGCGCTCAAACATGTTAATGGTTCCTGGGCATACTTGCCCTTGGACCCGTGCTGCCTTCTGCAGGTTCTTCTACATGTACAGTGTTGTGGGGTGGTTTTTCCTGCTGCATGTCTTATTTCCAACTCGTCTGAGATGCCTTTCTGTTCCCTGCTGGGAGGTTATTGCTTCCTGCCTGGAGAACTCTGGAACTCCGGAGGCAGTCGTTCACTGGACTTTTCCATGAAACTGGTAGTTCCCACACCAGTTTCTTCTCCACACTGTATGTTCCTTAGGATGAGGGGCTCCATCATCTTCATCCCTGCACCCCAATACCATACCTTCAGCAGTGTGTCTAGAACCTGAGCAGGCCCATCACAAGCAGCGGCGGGATTCGTTTTGTTGGTCCTTGGCCTGGAACTCATGCTTCTCTCTTTCCCTTCCTTGCTCCTCGGTGAACAGAGTCCTCACAGAGCTGGTTTCCAAGATGAAAGACATGCAGATGGATAAGTCAGAGCTCGGGTGCCTGCGGGCTATTGTGCTCTTTAACCCAGGTGATTTCTGTTTGACTCCGGCCATGGCGTGTGTGTGTGTGTGTGTGTGTGTGTGTGTGTGTGTGTGTGTGTGT
>LOJH01031592.1:0-16787 GCA_001685095.1 Ellobius talpinus
AGTCAGGTGTAATTCTGATAGGTCTGCTTTATATGTTACTTGGCCTTTTTCCTTTGGATCTCTTAATATTCTTTTTTACTCTGTATGTTTAGTGTTTTGATTATTATGTGACAGGGGGACTGTTTTTTCATCCAGTCTATTTGGTGTTCTGTAAGCTTCTTGTATCTTCATAGGCATATCTTTCTTTAGGTTAGGAAAGTTTTTCTATGATTTTGTTAAATATATTTTCTGTGATTTTGAGTTGAACTTCTCCTTCTTCTATACCTATTATTCTTACATTTGTCCTTTTCATGGTGTCCCATATTTCCTGGATATTTTGCGTTAAGCTTTTGTTAGATTTAATGTTCTCTTTAACTGAGTCTATTTCCTCTATTGTATCTTCAGTGCTTGAGAGTCTCCCTTCCATCTCTTGTATTCTGCTGTTCATGCTTCTGTTTATGGTTCCTGATTATTTTCTCTCTATTTCTGTTTCTATAATTCCCTTGACTTGTGTTTTTTAATTGTCTCTATTTCAGTTTTCAAGATTTGAGTAGTTTCCTTCATATGTTTAATTGCTTTCTCTTGGTTTTCTTTAAGGGGTTTGCTAATGTCTTACAATTTTTGGTTTGTCTCTTCCTCCATTTCTTTGAGGGAATTTTTTGTTTTCTCTTTAAGAGCTTCAAACATTCTTCTGAAGWTTTTTAGGTCATTTTCTTTTGCTTCATCTATATTTGGTTGTTCAAGTCTTGCTATTGTAGGGTCTTTAGGTTTTACTGGTGTTGTGTTGTTCTTTGTGGTRTTGTGTGTGTTCTTACCTTTTCTACTCATCTTTTCCTCTAATAGGTGTGGTTGGGGTTATCTGAGATTCTGTTGATTATTCTTCTATGTGCCAGTGAATCCAAATCTCAGATGGTTGTTCCTTGTGGTACAGTCAGTGCCACAGTTCTAATTACCCCGTTGGTTTTTCCATGTTCCTGGAGATAGCTCAGCACTCCTGGACTTTGCTCCTTTCCCTTGGAGTTTGCTGTCTCAGGCCTACTTTGGCTTAAGTTACTGGCTTTGACCTGCTTCTGTAAATCCTGGTCTGGATCCCCTCCTGCAGATGTCCCTGCCTTGGAGTTGGTCCAGTAAACATCTCTGGCTCTGACCTACTGCCTCATAGTTCCTAGGCTTGGGTGTGCCCAGAACCGCAGAGGACCTGGTTAAGGCTTAATCCCTCAGAGGTCCCAGACTCATAGTTGGACCAGCAGACGTTTCAGGTTTCTGCCTATTCCCTTTGATGTCCCAGACCAAGGCCCAGACCCCCAGAGGTCCTGGATCAGGCCTACTCCCTCTGAGGTCCCAGACTCATTTATGGCCCCACAGAGATCTCTGGTTCCTGCCTACTCCCTCGGAGGTCCCATATTCATGCCCATACTGTCAGAGGTCTACTCCCTTGAAAGTCCCAGATTCAAGTCCTGACCCTCAGCAATCTCTAGCTCTGGCTCACTCAGTACTTAAACATTTTAAATGCCATATTCTGTAGTCTTTGACAGGTTTGAAGAATGCCTATCAATCTGTACATCTAGAAAATCTAACTAACATAACTAGAATCTTGAATATTATAGATGATTTTCTATTAACCTATATTTCTTAATTATACATTACAGTTTTTAATCAGCTGGGTGAACACAAATACCTTAATCAAGAGCAGGAATACATATACACAGTATAACAAAATTGACCTTAAAATTGCATCAATAAACCAAGATCCATACCAATGTATATCTTCATAGCATATCCCCCTTTAAATGTAAGCAAACATTTATAGACAATATTTGGGAGTATGGGTGTAGTTCTCACCAAGCTGCTTCCTTCTTTGTGTTGGGCCTCCTAAAACAAGTTTAGGTTTGTGATTCTTCATAAAATTGCAACCAAAAAAAAGTGTGCCAGTAAAAGAACTGACTGAGAAGAATATCTTGTTTGCAATCTGTTAATCTATAGCAACTAGTTTGGGTATGATTGTACCTGGGTTCTGGAGATATTTCATTTTTCACCTGTATTTTGTAAAAGGTTGAATCATATAAGGGATATGGATAACATGCTATATTTACTTGTATTCATTTGTAATTGTTCACATGAAAAATAGAATGTATCCACATTGTAATTTTCTTGTTTTTGGGTCAAGACAGGGTTTCTCTGTGTAGCTTTGACACCTGTCCTGGCACTAGCTCTGTAGACTAGGTTGGCCTCAAACTCTTTAACCACTGCCTGGCTAAAGAGCTAGCATAAAAGAAGATTTTTCCCTGAGACAGAATTTCTCTGTGTACCTTTGGAGCTTATTCTGGAACTTGCTCTGTTTTCCAAGATGGCTCCTACCTCAGAGAAACCTGCCTGCTTCTGCCTCCCAAGTGCTGAGATTAAAGGTGTTTATCACCACTGCCCAGCCCACACTGTAATTTTTATATTGCTTGGGAGATTTTTCCAGAGTACATGTGCTGTAAGAATAAAATAAAGATAGAATTAAAAGGACAACATCAAGAGAGACATAAGGGATATTTATGGATAGAGATAAGGAAAGAGAATAACAAATACTGAAGAATAAAGGAGGAAACCATCAAGAGAGTGTATGAGTGTCTTTTCCCCTTAGCCCCTCGAGAAAAATGTCCTAGTAAACCAACTCCATGGATTCACTTTGAGCCCTGTGATGCTGGGGGATGGTCTTCCAGGCATTCAAAAGTTAATGCTCAAAGTTTATACTAACCAAGTTGAGTCACTGAGTAGACTATTGTCCTATTACAAATGCAGTCTTGACTACTAAAAATGTTTAATTAATATTAACACTAGAAACTTCTACCTGACCCCAGAAATATTGGGTTTTTCAGGATGCACCAAGAATGTCCTACATGCTCCAGATTCTATTCTATCCACTAATGAATCATGCATGCATAATATATTATATATATATATATATCATATTTACATAAATGTGGACTTTCATTTCCAATATACATAGAATTTCACATAAGAAGAACAATACACATTTTCACAATGGTAATCAATTCTTTGAACACTGTGTTTAAAACTGTCCCAAGTATACTGCTATGCTAATCAAATAGAAATAGTCAAATGACCACCAACATTGATAATATCTTTTAGAACACAAGAAAATACCCATTGTTTCAGGATACAGAGGGATCTTAAATTGGGGCAATGTGGGCCAACTAGTTGATTCAGAGAGCAAAGGAATTTGTTGCTAATCCCAATTACTTGCATTTAATCCTGTCATCTATACAGAGAGAGCAGAGAGCTGACTCATGAAAGTTGCCTTCTGGTATCTATCCACATGAGTGCTGTAGCATACATCCCCTTTCTCCATGTCTTTTTTTCTATATTGTATTTTTCATTGAATGTATGTCTCAATGAATGATGTTTAAGTTTTCCACAATGAACAATAGAACTTCCTACAGATCCTTTTCATGCAGTAATCTTTGAAGTTTCCAGGAAGAAGATGGGGTCCCACAGCAACAACTTCACCTGTTTGTAATTACATCATGATGCTGCTAGCACTACTATAAGACTGGTTTTGGGAAACCAGCTGCTGAAATGGTACACCTTCTCACAATGTTTTGGCCAGAACTCCAAATAAGAACTTTGGAAAAACCCCTATTGACTGCTCAGAAATCATTTGCAAAAATATTAGACAGTAATCTTAAAACTTAACCATCATTTTACTTTTACAGAATCCCATAAAAAGAATACCACCCCACGATGGTTCAAAGCAATTCTAAAAGATATTGTCCCTTTTCCCAACAGTTTGTTTCCTGGTTGGGAACACTGTTTAGCGGTTGATTATTATTTGTATAAGGTAGAGGGTTGGAGTGAAATTATATAGGCCCAGAGGTAAAAAATTTGATTGGGATAATAGATAATTAGTGTGAACTTATTCACACTAATAATTAGAGTGGGTAATAGAGCAAATACTTGTAAGCTATTATTTATGGATAATTTATATTGGTATAGTTTTTTATATTGACACAAATTCAAATTATATTTGTTATTCCTGTTTACAATATTTGTATACCTATGCAAAGTTATTTTGTCAGATTGCATACATATATGTTTCTACCTCTTTTTAAGACATTTTGTATATTGGTAAAATTTTTAGGATATATTTTCATATTGCATTATTTATTAATCCTACCTCTAGTCAAGATACTTATGCATT
This sequence comes from Ellobius talpinus, assembly GCA_001685095.1. Taxonomy (NCBI): domain Eukaryota; kingdom Metazoa; phylum Chordata; class Mammalia; order Rodentia; family Cricetidae; genus Ellobius; species Ellobius talpinus. Next base: position 4,187 of record LOJH01031592.1, read on the forward strand.
GTTTACATTTTGAGGTCACTGTCCTCATTTGCTGCACATTTGCTTAGAGATTATTTAATATTCTAATATAAAATCTTAAGTCTTTAAGTTATGCAGGTATTAAATATTATAGGTCAATACTTTTTCATGTTTGCTATAAATATAGTCAGATTAATTAGGTTCTTTAGATACATAGATATTGTATTCTGCCTAGATAGGTAATCTTCAACCACTTTAAAGATCTGTAAAACATGGCATTTAAATAACTTAGGATTCTGTTTACATGAGACATGATTGATCCTAACAGCACCAATCTATTCTCAAGAAAATGTTGAGCACCAAAGACACTCCACTTTGAGTTTGTTTTCTTTTTGGCACAATTGGCCTTTGGGCAAGGAACTGCCCATGCCTCAACTACTAACAAAGTACATGGTATCCGGACTGGATAAGCAAGACACCAGGCAAAGGACTGCCAAACCTTGCTGAGACAGGGTGAGATGGTTCTAAAAGTTTTCCTACCACTAAAAATGGTCTGTCAGTTATGCTAGGCCTTAGCCAAAGTTGGTACTAATGAGACTTTTGGTTATTTCTCAGGTAGCCAATTGTCTCTGCCATATATTGTTCACTTTGAAATCTGCTTGATTCCACTTCCTGTCTACTGAAGTAATATTATCTCTCTTCTCAGGCCTTCAGTGGGGTTGAAGATTAGATAGTCATAGTTACCGTCCTCTTATGATTTAACCAAGCCTATTTCAGATGCAAGATTCAAACACTTTAAAAATGGAATGCTTACTAAATCATTTATCATGTGTTCCTTGTTTATTATTGTTTATATTGGTTGTAATTTTATATTTGATACCTATTCCTATTGTATATAGTTTTGTATTGGTTTTCGAACTCTCTTATTTAAACAGAAGGGGAAGGTGATGGGGAATCTTTGTTTACCAATTTTCTTTAAGAGGTGGGACCAAGTTAGGGTGTGACTTTCTGGGACCCAGAGAAAAACACCTTGTGTCCCCTGTGCACTCTCTCTGTGTGGTTCCCTTGCAGAACAGCTGAGCTTGGACTTCTCATTTCTGTTTTGTGAGTTTGCCCCTTATAATAAATACAAATATAATTGTTTTATCTTTAGGTAGCCTGGTTATTTCTCAAATCAAGAAAAATTCAGTATCCTCTATTACATGAAAATTCTATAAAGTGTATACATTGGAATGACTTTTCATAGTTTTTATTGGTACAGGTACAAAATAATTTACAACATTACTTTAAGGAGCAACAACTATAGCATTAACAAGGACAGTTCAGGAAGTAAGGAATAAAAGTAGCGACAGACACATTTACTGAAATTGTTTCTAGCCAGACATGGTGACACATATCTGTAATCTTAGCAGGAATATCACCAGATCAAGCCCATCCTTGGCTACATAACAAGTTGTTTTCCAACCTGGGCTATATGAAACATGGAAAACCAAAAGATTAAATAAAGATCAGAACAAAAAAACTAATATTTTATATGCTGTTTTAAATAAGAACATTTAAATTTTAATTGTGTGTATTCATTTTTTGCTTTATTCTATTTTCAAGGAACTAAGTCAAAGTATTGGTTTAGAATACTAGAAAAAATGAGTAAATAAATTTCAGTATGTGGAAGCAATTATTCATAAAGTAACAAAACCCTAAACTGACAAAAACCAGTTACATAAAAATAAAGTAATTGAATGAACTTAAAAAGCCTTCTTCATTGGAGGGAAAATTGGTTTTCTACAATAGAGTGACACTGTAGGTATATGAAACACTCTAGGGAAGGCCTCATATTCTGGAGTAACTAACCAACATATATTGAAGTCCACAGATTTTGTGTGTGCTTTTATTTGGCTACAGTTTAGTCTTATTGGGGGTATTTTGTTTTCTTGGTTGGGATTTTTTGTTGTTGTTGTATTGTATTTTGTTTGTTTCTTTTTGATAAAGAACTTAAAATTATTTGGGTATGGAAGGGTAAATGATCTGGAAGGATTTCAGAGATGAAGTATATGATGATCAGTATACATAATTTAAAATGTGTTAAATAATAAAAATATAATAATACATAAAAAGAAATAAAAACTTCTTCACAGCAAGGGAAACATTTAAGGGAAAAGACAGTCTAGAAGATGGAAGAAATTATTTTTCCGGTAAACATCTGACAAGAGGTCAATATTTAGAATACACAGAAAAATTTAAAAGTCAAATACCCCAATGTAAAACAACTCAACACATAAATAGGCTAATAAAATGAAGAGTTCTCAAAAGACCAAGTACAAATTGCTAAAACAATTATGAAAAAAGAGTCCAACATTCTCACTGGTCAATGAAATACAAATTAAAGTACACTGATAGTCCATCTTACTTCAGTCTAAAATTCTATCATTATGAAAATAAAAACAAATTCTAATAGGGATATAGAGAAACGGGAACCCTCATATTTGCTGACAGAATGTCAAATTAGTTCACTCATTATTGAAATCACTATGGAAATTCCTCCAAACACTGAAAATAAGCCAGCTATAAAGCTGAAGGACTCTAAGCCAATGTACAAAAAAGACACTGTTACTTTGATATCTGTGACAGTGCTATTTAAAATATGCAAGGTATGGAACCAGCCTAGATGAATGTCAGGAAGTAAATTCACTCAGAGAAATGATACCATGCCATTTACAGGAGATTGGATGTGATATGACGTTATGTTAAACAAAATAAGCCAGGCTAGACTTATCAACTTAGAACATCAAATATCTTATTTTCTCCTATTTTTGGGTATTTGATTTTATATAGATGTGTAAAATTAAATATATATGTATACAGATTTTCATTTCCTTTACTTTATTGAAACTTGCATATTTTCTGTTCTTTTTATGACACCATCTTCATTTCATTTATTATTAATATTTTTTGCCTCATAGTTTACAGTATTTTTGCCATTTTTTTCTCTGTAGTCATTGGTAATATAGTGGTTGCCTTTAAGTAACTTTGTTTTTAATAGCTAATTTCTTTTGATATTGTTTTATGGTGATTTGTTTTCTTATTTCTTAGTAGTGCATATAATTAAGATCTCAAGAGAAGATTGCTCATTAAAAAGTTTCCAATATAATGTAATAAGTGATATCTATCCCAGGAGATAGACAGTATTGAGTACAGAAACAGTCACACAGAAAATCATGAAATATCAAAGCAACATAATTAATTTAAAAGATCACAATTCTGTTTATTGAATTCAAATTTGAAAGTGAAGTTTAGCTTATTTTGACTATAGTAAAATTCAAAATAAATAATGACTTAAACATGGAATTTTTAACCAAAAAGGTAAGTACTCTCTCTAAGATGATCCACATTGAATACAAATAATGATAATGATTATGCTTTGATTTAAATATCAAAATAAGAATGAATCTAAAGAACGGTCAGATCAAGATATTTGTGAGATATTGCAATTGATACTGCTAGGAGAGTAGAAATCCAATGAAGTGTCACTGGGAAATTCAACAATACTCAAAGCAGACTCCATGCCCAGGAGTAGTTGACCAATCTATGTAGAACTATGTTTTTTTGTTTTACTTTTTTGTTATTTTTTTAAGTCTCTTGAAAATTTTATTTGTTTGTTTTGATTTTCCCCTTTTTGCTTAACTGAGGGGTTACAAAAATATGAAATATGGTAGTTAGAGAGGTAAGAAGGATCTAAGAGGAGTGGGGAAGGAATATAGCATGACCAAAATATATTACAAATAAAATGACAGGTATATTAGTTCAAAATAATAAACAATGACTGAATTTAGAGGAACAATATACCATAAGTTCAAGAGTACAAGAACAACATAACCTCTACTTGATGGGTTTAAAAACATAGAGAGGACACAAAGTTGGGTGAGTAGGGAAGAGAACATAATCTTGGAGCAGTGGGTCTGTAAATATAATAAGAATGTATTACACAAATGATAAAATAACTAATAAACATGAGAAAAATATTTTGTGTGAAAAAATTAAACAAAATACATCAGCAAGCACAAGGCTAAGTGCATTTATGATATCTGTTATCTATACTATTAAAGATTAAAGTGTGATACTTTGTGTGACTATAAATGATACTGATGAAATATTTGTGAAATATTTAAACAGGAGCCAAAATTTCCTATTATTAAGAACTGAAGAGTGATTTGGAAGAAATACACATCACTGACTTCCTTTTTTATGTTGAACTCAGAATAAAAGATCATCAGCATACACTAGATGAACCCCAGAAAGCTTTGTGTCCTAATTCTCTTTTGTGTTGCTATAATTGACCCCATAACCAAATACAAGTTAGGGAGAAAAATTTTATGTCTCTTTGCAGATTATAGTACTCCTTGAGCAATAATTTAAGGCAGGAACTTTGAGGCAGAATCAATGGAATGGCACTGCTTACTGGCTCACATTTTGGTTTGCTCAGCTTGCTTTCTTATACACCCCAGCCCTAATGGTCTAGTGATTTATCACCCACTGTGGGCTGAACTCTTCTACATCAATTGGAAATTTTTTAAAATTCCCAAAATTTATGCCCAAAGGCCAATATGATCTAGACAATTCCTTAATTAACAAATTGCCCATGTATACAAAATTTGTGGCATCTTGACAATAAAACCTAATCACTATAATTCACCCCTTCTCAACTTGACACACAGACATATCATATGGAGTGGCACTGTTAGTAGGTGTGGCTTTGTTGGAGTAGGTGTGTCCTTATTGGAGAAAGTGTGTTACTCTAAAGGCAGGCTTTGAGGTCTCATATATGCTCAAGATACTGCCCAGTGTCACAGTCTACATCTTGTTGCCTGCCAGGTACAGGAATCTCAGCTACTTCTCTAGCACCATGTCTGCCAACATGTGGCTATGTTCCACCATGATAATAAAGAACTGAACTTCTGAACTGTAAGAAAACTACACAAATTAAATGTTTTCTTTTGTAAGTGTTGTCATAGTCATGGTGTATCTTTACAGCAATAGAAACCCTATCTAAGACTGTTGTGAAGGCATAAATCACAAAACAATCCCACACCAGTTTGGAATTATGATTAATAAAAGGGTTATTTATTTAAGGGGAAAAACTTACAGATCACTGTCCTAGACAACATCCCTCAGTACCAACAGGAACAGAGTCTAGCAGCTGGAAGTGGGAGCCAGAAGCAAGAGAGTGAGCACAAGGCTACTGCTGCTTTTTAAAGTAAAAGAGACCACGCCCTAGTGGGCTGATATTGTAAAGTCTATTGGCTGAAGGAGCAGAATGTGCTCCCACAGCACTGTTGCTTACTGCTTATTCTCTTAGATTCCTGCTCAGCCAGAGTTTTTATATATCACAAGTCCACTTGGGCTACAGATGTATTAATCAGATTGAGTAGGACATTCCCACTTCAATTAGTAATAAAAATGCCCCCTAACTTTTCCCTTTACAAAATCAGATTTAGCAATTCCTCAATTGAGTTTCCTTCTTCCTAGGTATGTCAAGTTTGTTTGGGAGTAAAAGGTGAGAGTAAAATCTAATGGATATACTTTGTTACTACAATTCCGAGTGTGGGTAAGAGCCTTAGACTGGTAGAGCTATAAGAATGTTATTTTAAGGGCCTCTCAAGTTATTTGAGGATTCTCAAGAGTGAAATCAAGGCACTAAGATGCCATGGAGATAGCTGTGACCACAGAAAAACATTCAGGGCCAGGTCACTGGCTGTTGTTGGAGGCTTCTGTTCTGTCCAGTTCCTGCTGTCATTAAGTCCCAAAGAAATCACACAGAGGTCTACATTAATTATAAACTGATTGGCCCATTAGCTCTGGCTTCTTAACTCTTATAACTTATATTAGCCCATTATTCTAGTATATGTTAGCCACGTGGCTCAGTACCTTTTTCAATGGGGCAGGTCACATCTTCCTTCTTCTGTGTCTGGGCAAGACTGGGAAGGAATGAGCTTCCTCTTTCCCAGAATTCTCCTGTTCTCCTTGACCTACCTCTACTTTCTATCTGGTTGCCCCACCTATACTTCCTGCCTGGTTACTGGCCAATCAGCATTTATTTAAAACATAATTGNTGGGGCAGGTCACATCTTCCTTCTTCTGTGTCTGGGCAAGACTGGGAAGGAATGAGCTTCCTCTTTCCCAGAATTCTCCTGTTCTCCTTGACCTACCTCTACTTTCTATCTGGTTGCCCCACCTATACTTCCTGCCTGGTTACTGGCCAATCAGCATTTATTTAAAACATAATTGACAGAATATAGACAATTGTCCCGCACTACTTCTCCAACACTTGTCCTCAGGCTCAAATTGATAGCCACTTTTTGTTTAATAATTGTTCTTATGCACACACAAAATGCACAGATATATAGACACAATCTGCTGAGTCCATTTTTATTATTCATCGGTGTATTGCTTCAGGGCAGACAATTTTGTACGGGATAACCAATCAAGTGTTTTATTCTTGGGAAGTATTAATTCTTTTCTCAGTAGTCAGTTTTATAATTCTTTTGCTTCTTTTTTTTGTTGTTCTAGCAGTGGAACCTGTAAGATTTTTTCACATCTGCATTAAAACATTCTGATGTGTTCTTGTATTCAAAATTAAAATAATTTATTTATAAATTGGTTTTCTATGTTAATCATGAAGACTGCATTTTAGCTTTCATTGTTATTATGTCTTTATGAGGCTTTGTTAGCCCCATAATCTTAGCCCCATAGAAAGATAGTGGAAACATTCTTTCCTTTTCTATTATATGGAATAATTAGAGCATTGCCAGTTTTAACTCTTCTTTAAAGGAAGGTCTCATATAATTTGGTAATAATCACGTTTGGAGCTAGGCTTTTTTTTAGTCTAGAGACTTTTATTTGACATGTTAGCATTATTGCTTGTTATTTGTCCATTTAATTTTTTTTTATCAAAATTTGATTAATTTTTGGTATGTTGCATACATCTGAAAATTTGCCTATTTTTTCTCAATTCTTTGAACTTTCTGTCATATATGCCTTTAAAATATATTAGGATTTTATGAATTTCATTCATATCTGAGGTAATGTCTTCCTTATGACTGCTTACTAGTTTTGGACTTTTGGCTAGTTTTTCAATGATTAATTAATCTTGTCTAAATTTCAAAGATTCATGTCATATTATCTACATTATAATAATCTGAGGAACTACTAAGAACAATGTTAATTCTGTCATGTTTGGATGAAATGTTCTGTAGAAGTCTATTAAGTCTATTTGATCCATGTTTTACTTACTTTTGTGTTGTTGTTATACAACTCCATGACTAAGAAAACTTTTATAAGAAACATTTAATCGGGATATGGTTTTAGATGCTTAGGGTTTGTGATGCTGGGACAAGGACATAATGGAAGAATCAGCTGAAAGCTAACATCTTAACAAGGAGAGAGAGGGAGGGAGGGGGGGAGACAGGAAATGGTGAAAATCTTTGGGGTTTTGGGGATTTTTTTCTATTTTTAGTTTTTCTAGACAGGATTTCTCTGTAGCTTTGGATCCTGTCCTGGAACTCAGTCTGTAGACCAGGCTGGCTTTAAACACACAAAGACCCACCTTTATCTGCCTCCCAGGTGCTGGGATTAAAGGCATGTGCCACCACAGCCTGGCAATGTTGCAAATATTTACAGAGTGGTGAAAGTCTTTTGAAACCTTAAAGCTTACCCTTAATTGACTCACCTCTTCTAATAAGGCCATACATCATAATCCTTACAAAACAGATCCACCAATAAGGACCAAGTATTCAAATATATGAAGCATTGTAATTCAAGCCACCACATTCCACTCCCTGTTTCCCATTGACTGTGGCTATACCCTATTGCAAAAGTGCATTTATTACAAATACTGAACCAAAGCAAGACTGAAATTAAGTAGGGTAAGCTACAAATTATTTAGCTCCATGTCTGTTGTATGAGGGATTAAATGGATTCTCCCTTATATCTTTTCTGTCTGAAATATACCTCTCTTCCTTCATCTGGTTCCATTCCCTGTCAGTAGTTCTCCTTGTTAGATATCCCATAACTCTGGCTTCTCTAACATCTTGAGTTCTCCAACACTACTCATGCTTCACTTTTACAAATTCACAAAAGTGACTTTCAGGGCTTCTTTTCCTATCAAAGGCTTCATAAAGGGACTGAACTCCTACGAATTGCCTAGCATCAGCAACTCTCCTTAAACATTAAGGAAATTTACATGACTCTTATTTATGTATCTGTCAGGATTCTAAAGTAAGAACTACATGAATGACACTATCAAGTTCTACTGCTTGCTTGAGATTGAACCTGGAACTCTTGAATGCCATTTTCAATGGCTTTTGTTTGTTGTTGATTTTTCGTAACAGAAAATTAGTTTGGCTTTCTCTTTTCACAAGTTGGAAACTTTTCTTGGTGAGGTTTTGCCTTGAGAATACCCCTCCCTTTATCATATTTTGAGAAAATCTTCTCATTAATCTCTGTATCTCTTTCACTAAAAGCTTGCATTCCAACCTTAAATTTCTCATACTCTTTTTCTCTTAAAACTGTAAATTTTATATTGTCTTTTCACCTCTTTTCTTTGTAATTGCACCACTGTATAAGAGTGATCACTAATAACTATGTTGTTTTGAAAACCATGTGACATGGTCAATATACATCTGTCTTGAAATCCCTACCACCAACAAATTATTCAATTACATTTCAATTTAGCATCCAGTAACTTCTCGAGGACAAGGGCAGAAGGCAGTCATATTCTTTGCCAAAATATCACAAGAATTATCTAATGTCCAGTTGCTAATGTTATTCCCCTCTGAAATCTCTTGATCCAGGCCTCCATAGTGTACAAAGCTCTTGGAACTACTGCTTTTCTACCAAGATAGCACAGTAAGTTCTGATTACCTCATTCAACCACCTTCCTAGTCCAAAGTTTCAATGTTTTCCACATTTGTTCAAAAGTAGCATGGTCTATTTTGCCATAGCAACAGCCCACTACCTGGTACTAATTTCTGTCTTTGTTACTTTTCCATTATTATGATAAATTACCATGACCAAGGCAAGTTATCAAAGAAAACACTTGATTGGGCTTACTGTTTTGCTTAATGTTTCAGAAGTTTGAGTCCATGACAGCAGAGCAAAAACATTGTGGTAGAAATAATTAAGAGTTCACAACTTATTTCACAAGCATGAGACAGGTAGAAAACAGCTTGGGGGTTGTGTGAGTCTTTTAAAACTCAAAGCCAACACCTTACCCAGTGACACACCTCCTCTAACAAGACCACACTTCCTAAAGTGTCCCAAACAGTTCCAACTATTAGTATTTTGCATATATTTAGCAAATATTTAAACATATGTGTCTATGGGTGCCTTCCTCATTCAAGATATCACAATCTTTGACTTCCTTTAATGCCAACATTTTCATTTATTTTTGTCTTGATTACATAACTACTGGTGAAAGTAAGGTATTAAAAGTTACACACTGTGTCAAAGATAATCTATAACAAATTGATTAGTATCTGATTTACTGAATTTGCAGTACCTATATTCAGTGCATATATGTTTAGAATTTTAATGTCCTCTTGATGGGTTGTTCCCTTAATCATAAAATAGGGCTTTCTTTATCTCTTTTGATTGGTCTTAATGTACAATCTCTTTGTCACTTACTATGGAAGTGACATCTTCTTGTCTCCTAGTTCATTTTCTTGGAATACCTTTGCTTAGCTTTTACCCTAAATTAGTATCTATCTTTAACGGTGGTGCATGTTTCTTAGAGGATCCAAAAAGGGAGATTTTTTTATGATCCAATCTACTAGTCTGTCTTTTGATTGAGGAATTGAGATCTTTGTTTTTCATGGTTATTATTAAATTATATGATCAATTCCTCTCATTGGTTGATCTTGTAGTTTTTCCTCTGTCCTTACCTCTTTTTTACTTATCAACTGTACTGTCTGCTTATAATTTTCTGTTTAAACTCTTAGATGTGTTCATGTTTCTCTTCAGTCTATAGCATTCTTTTCAATATTCTCTATAGGGCTGGGTTAGTGGTTTTACAATCCTCTAGCCTGTTTTTAATCACAAAAAGTTTAAACCAGATTTTCTGGGTATTGTAGTCTCTGTTGGCAGCTCTGCTCATTCAGAATATGAAATAAACCTTTCTAAAACCTTTTGGATTTTAGAGCTTCCACTGAACTGATATTCTAATAGGTCTGCTTTTGTGTGTGAATTTGGCCTTGTTTGTGAAGGCTACAAAACATTTTCTTTGTTATTTAGTATTTTGTATATTTAGTATTTTGTCTATAATATGATAAATGCAATTTCTTTTCTGATAATGTCTATTTGGTGTTCTGTATTAATTATTTACCTATCTTGGTGTCTTTTCCTAAATTTGTGGCATTTCCTTCTCTAATTTTCTTGAAAGCATTATCTGTGCCCTTTGCCTGGAATTTCTATATTTTTATGTCCATAATTTATCAATTTGGTCTTCTCATGGCATCTCAAACAACATATTAGTCAATATTTTCTAGAGAATAAGAATTAATAGAAAAAGTCCATGATTTGGTTTACTTACATAATGTAGTTTGGGTAGAACAATTGCTCTATCATACTGGAAAAGCTAAGAATTTGGTAGCTGTTAAATTCTTAATGCTTTAAGACCTTAGCAGTATTAGTTTGACCCAAAGACCTGCAGACATCCTGGAGAGCTGCTATTCTTCAGTCTGCATCAGAAACCTGAAGAAGCTAGTTCTAATATCTGTGAAGGAATGCAACAGTAGTAGCATCAGGATAAACACATTTTGTTAGCAAGAGTGAATGCAAACAGGCAAAAATCAAAGTTTCTTTTAATGTCTTTTTGTCTGGTTTGCTGCTGGGGGTTGTTGCCCACATTTAAGTTGAGTCTTCCTGATTAAAACAATTTGATCAAGAAAATCATTCACAGAAGTGCCCAGTGATTTGTCTTTTAATTGATTCTATATCCATTCAAGTTGATAATCAAGATTAACTATCATCTGTGTAATGTTATGTTCAGCCATTATTTTTTTCACTATTGTTGTATTTAATTATAGAAACAGGTAACATCAATTAGAGCTCTTCCCTTAATCCCATTTCTTTATCTTCAAAGACCTGATACTATATTCTTTTTTATCTTTTAAAAATTTTTGTATGATCTTTTCTGTTTGTGAATCCACCTTTTCACTAAGTGTTTCAGTTGACTTATTAATTTTGTTCACTTATAGCTTCCATTCTATTTATTTTTTCTTTAGTATTTCTGTTCCTTTACTGAATTCTATTGTATATTCTGAATTAACTTCCTTGTTTTATACAGTTGTCTGTGTATGTTATGTTGGAATTCACTAAAGCATTTATTGGTGTCCTCTTTTGTACATTCAGGCATTAATTGTTTGTCATTGAATTCTGTGAAAATAACTATATATTTTTTCTTTTGAATTCTTTGCTTGAAATTTATCTAAGTGTCTTTCATCAAACACTGTTGCTATGGTGTTGGTCATATATGGAAGAGGCATAGTGACTTGGCTTATCTGTTATTTGTATCTTTGAATTGGGATTTGCACATCTGGAGTTTGTTGTTTGAAACTTTCTGGCATACATGTTTTTAGCTAGTGACTGTGTTATTGTTTAATGTCCCTTCAGTTATGCTGGCCTTGGATATATTGGATGATGCTTGAAGTTCACTTAAGGGGATGTTTGGTGTTGATTCTGAGGTTGGGTAACGGTTGTGATTCCCTACTACACCAAGGTAGGATGTAGCTTCTGATTTCTTGAAAGTGTTCTACATAGTACACAGGTGCTGGGAGTATGTTTTTGCATGATTTCTGTCCTCACAAAGCAGGATCTTCAGTATTAGCAGGCTAGTGGTAAGTACTAGGGGTATATGCTGTGAGTCTCGGAACTCAGAGAAATGCAGTCAGAGTATGTTGCATGAGTTATAATTGGTCTTAATAATAAAAACCCAGAATGAGATATTGGAGCAAATCCTGAAATATCAGAAAGAGAAAGGAGCAAGTCACAGCCAACTCTTACCTTGCTAACTCCTCAGTGGAAAAAAGGCTGAACTATTGTCTCCTCCCATCTTATATTCCTCTCTCCCCAGCCATATCATTTCCTGTCTGCCTGTACAGACCTCCAGACCTCTATGGTTAACTAGTTGCTAGCTCAGCCTTCTGATGTTCAGACAATCTTTATTTGTTAAAGTACAAAGAAAATGTCTTTGTGGTTTTTTTCACACATCTGAAAACAGATGAAGGCATAGATTAATATATGGTAGATATCTGACCTCACACTGAATCAATTGGAATCCTCACGTGTCTCAGCACGGGTCCACAGATGAGGGTAAGAATAGGGCCATGGGTCACAGGTCTCTGATCAAATATGAAATCAGCAACTATGATCCCAGGAGGAACCTATATGTAGGCAGGGGAAATGAAAACCAGGTTGTAGATATCTGATTTATTTCTGGGTCAGTCAGAGTTCTCCCAGTCATGACAGATGACTAAAACTGGACAATGCCTTTGCAATCTGGGTTGTGTGTCTATGCCTTCAAATGTATCATTTTCCTCAAGTCTCAACAGGAGACTGGAGACAGCAAGAGGATATGTGGTGTAGGAGTTCC
>LOJH01031594.1:2563-15910 GCA_001685095.1 Ellobius talpinus
CAGGCATATACACAGACAGAATATTGTATACATAATAAATAAATAAATAAAAAATTTTAAAAGCTGTTTTATATCTAACTTTTCTCCCTTAAATACTTTCCTATATTTTCTCATTTTATCCTCATAAAAACTCTGAAATAGGTACAATTTTATATGAATGAACATGAAAAAGCCCAAGAAATGTAGTTTTCTGAGGTTGCAGTATTCTAAAAGTACAACAATCATACAGCATAATCTTTCTTAAAAAATTAGTGAATTTTATATTCCAGCCTCAGTTTCCCCTCCCTCCTCTCATCCCAGTCCCTGCTCTCTCCCCCCTCTCCCATCCCACCTCTGTTCCCTCCCCTAATCCACTCCTCCTTGTTTCCTTGATAAGAAAGAATATCAACAAAACATGGCACATCAAGTTGCAATTAGACTGTGCATCTCCTCATGTATTAAGACTGGTCAAGGCAATCCAGTATAAGGAGTAGGGCCCTAAAAGTCTGTAACAGAGATAGCTCCCGCTCCTACTGTTCAGAGTCCTCCTAAGATCCACAACTCTAATATATAGAGAGTACCTACGTCAGTTCCCTGCAGGCTGCCTCGTTGGCTCAGTCTCCATGAGTCCCTATGAGCCCATGTGAATTGATTCTGTGAGTTTTCTTGTAGTGTCTTTGACCCCTCTGGCTTTCTCCTCTTCTCGGACCAATGTTGGCTGTGGGTCTGCATTTTTTCCCACCAGTTGCTGGGTAATGCCTCTCTGGTGACAATTGGGCCAGGCACCAATCTGGTCACAGGAGATGGCCAATTCAGGCTAAAGGATTTTTGCTTCCTCAGATTTTTCTGAGTATGTATTTTATCCCATAGATCTTTGATTACTTTCTAGATGGTACTCACCAGGAGATGCTTTCCCATGCCTGTCTATGCCTGACAGCATCCCAGAAGGCTAATTCTTCATCTTCACACCCATGTTGGGCACAGAGCCTGTTAGAAGGCAAGTGGGAAGGAAGAGTGCAGAAGAGTTCAGGGTCCACCATTCAAAGTCTTAAGTCCTTTCTCATGTAGTTATGAGGAAGAATTTTTGTGTCACCAACTTTCCATCACTTTCTTCACCCCCTGAGGCACACACAACCTTGCAGAGGTAAGACAAAATGGTAGTTAGCCAAGAGCGTGAACTCTGCAGGGAGGCTGCCTGTATTGGGAGCTTACCTCTGTCACAGTCCAGTGCTGACAGTAATGCTGCCTATGGGCATGGGATGCAGTTCAGTTAGTAAAGTGTCTGCCTAGCATGCGCAGAATCCTGGGTTCCATCCCCAGCCCTGTGTAAACCAAGTGTGGTGGTGTAAGCCTGTAACTGGAAACAAGGAGTTCAAGAGCTCAGGTCATCCTTTGAGTCCAGCCAAACAAGAAGGCCCAAACAAAAGAAAACAAAAAAGAAAAAAGCACCTGTTACAGGGTTATTGATGGAGTAAATGAATGTACATACAATACTTACCAGGCAGTGTTAGCTATTACATCATCACTCTGTGGATACAGCTGTTAAGTGTACTGAAATGAAAATTAGAATATATCTCTAGGAAAGTATTGGTGTAAGTCTGAAGTCATAACCAGATATGTGAAATGATGACCATCCTAGGTTTTCAGATCATGGTTCAGACAAGGGTAATGCCCGTAAAGTGTGGTAGAAGTTTAGGGATTGTGAGGAGTTGGCATAACTTATTGTAAAGTTGAAACTTAGAAATTTTGAGGGTCTCTGTCTTTATATCAACATCTGCTTTTAATTGTTGCTATGAAAGTCAGAAAACTGGTAGAATACTTTGCTGAGCGCCAGTCAGTGCCTCTGTAGAGATAACTGTCATGTTATTTTCTTCTTGGTTGTGTTGCCAGTGATAGAAGTGTGTCTGGTTAAGAATGAGTACCACATGAAATGAAAGTCTCAGTGAAAGCAGAGAAGTAATGTTCTAATTTCCTTACTTACCTAGTAAAAGAAGCTTTCTTATTAGGAAAAGTACACGAGGCATTACTTAAATGTAAGAGTGAAGTTAATGTCTTTAACATTTTTCCCTAAGGACCAGAGTAATGCGGAGCAGCACGCAGATGGAATTATAGTAAGTCTGATGTGGTCTCTGTCCTTTGCTCTCGCAGTGCGTGATAACCAGTCATGTCAGGAGAAGCCTAAATTTCCATTCACTTTCAGCGCAGACTCCTCTCTTCACCTGCTCACTGCTTTTTGTTTAACTCTTGCGATTTTTCTTGAGCTCCTAAAGTTGACCATCTTTCAACAATCATTTGGAGGGAAAATGGCAGTCTTAAAGTTGTTCTAAGTCTTGGTTCTGTGACTGAATCACTTTGCATGTGTCAGCTTGAAGGTCAATCAGCTTTCACAGACATCGCTCACCAAACTGCTTTTCTTACCCGACTTTTTTCTCAGATTGAAGCAGACGGAGGGTGTGCAGTATTGAAACATACCTTCATCTATTAAAATATATTTATATCTATATGTTCCTCTTGTTTGCTTTTTAGATTTTATATATATTTGTCAGTAGTACTGTGTTGCATAATGTATTATTGGTAGAACAAATAACATGGATTCTTTGACATAGTTATTTTCTTATTCTTCCTTAGCTTTTTACTGTTCTGTTACTCAACATTTTATTTAGGGATATATTTCTTAGCTGGTAATAAAAGATTTTAATGATTTGTAGCTTGAGGGCTGGGTAGATGGCTCAGTGGGTTAAGTGCCTGCCATGAAACCACGAGGACCAGAGTTTGGATGCACTGTACCCACACAAAGACCAGGTGTGGTGGCATGTATCCATGGTCATAGCACTGGGGGTACAGGAGAGACCTGTAGGGCCTGTCTCAAAAAATATGGTAGAGAGTGCTAGAAGGAGGCAACCATTGTTGACCTCTGGCTTCTGCACACAGGTACATATGTGTGTACACACAGGCACCCTCGTGCATACACACAAAGATAAGATCAGTGGTTTTATAGTTTTAGTGACTTCTGTTGACTATTGCTAATGTAGAGCTGTTGATGTACCTTAGCTGAGAGTTCTTGCTTAGCATGCAAAGCCCTGAGTTTGACCATATTCCCTCCCTCCAACACATCAACCAGTTGTAATGTGACACCTATAATCCTAGCACTCAGGAAGTGAAGGCAGAAGGGTTAGGAATTAAAGGCCACCCTCAGCTACATAGGGAGTTTGAGGCCATCCTGAGCTACATGAGACCTTATCTAAAGAGAAACAGAGACTGTACTTGAAACAATAAGCAGCCTCTTTACCCTAATATTCAGTGCCAGTTGGTCTAAGGCCTGGAGATGACACAGTAGACCCTTGACAATCACCTCATGGTACCTGGGAGGACAGAGCTTGTGGCCTTTACATCTGCTTTGAAATGGTAAGGTTCATTATCTATAGGTTTTTAAAATCTTTAGACAGTAGATAAAGGAATCATTTTTAAAATATAAATAAATATATTGGGATTTTTAGTTGTATTCAAGGTGTAAGCCCTGGTGATTGGCGCACTACAGCTGCATGGCATCAGCACAGTTCAGTGTGGCCTGCCTTGTGGGCAGGGCTATGTGCATGGTCCCCAAGAAGACGCCTTTACAGATGCAAGGCTTGGTTGTTTTTAATCTCTTTTCCCTTCAAAGATCAATTCATTGTGTATAAAAATAGATAGGGTTTTAGAAAACATACCACACATGTTTAATCCTTTGCAATTTAAGAACATTGGGAAGATTCATATGTAGAAAGATTAAACTTGTAGAAAACAATCTTGAGTCTTTTTGTGTAAAAGTTTCATTTCAAAGATGGGAAGCCATGATATGGACTGAGAGCTAGTGCTCGGGCTATGCAGTAGTCCTGCCGCTCACTGTCCTCTCCTGGCCTTGGGGTTGTCATCCAGGACAAAATCGAAGGCTTGGCTTCTGCATGTTAGTTATTTCTTAGACTCCTCAGTGGAAAAATAGTGTGTTTTCATTCATGTGGATCAAAGTATTAGTGAAGGGGACTTTGCTTTTGTTTGGTTTTGTTTTACAGTCCTGGGGATCAAGCCCAGGGCCTTATCATGTTCGGTGAACCTCCACCACTCACCTGCAGCTTGGAGTCCTCAGAGAAGAGCACGAGAGACAAGCAGCTTTTTCCAGAGCAGCCTCAAGACTTGTCAGAGTAATAGTCAGAAAGCCATTAGAGCAGTGGTTCTCAGCCTTCCTGATGCTTCAACCCTTTAATACATAGTTCCTGTGCTATGGTGACCCCAACCATAAAATTATTTTTATTACTACTTCACAACTCTTATTTTTAGAGATGGAGGTTTGTTAGAGGGATTGTGACCCACATGTTGAGTCCTGCTACATTAGAGGCTATAATCCAGGCTTTTGTTCCATTTTACTCACTGGGGGAAACTGAGCCCCAGAGAGAATGAGAGGCTTAAGTACTTCAAGGAATTAAAATTTCAGGTCTCAGTTTCAGTACATTGTCTACTTCCCTTTGCTAGATATTTGATTATTTAAGATTATTTTCATGGTATCATCTGTAGGTGTCCTTTGCTTTTTCAGTTAATATCTGTGGTAACTAGAATCAGAATTCTTATGTTCAAATTATTTAATTTAAGAAAATGAGATTGAATACTTTTTAAAATAGAGAAGGGTTTTGATAGCCTGACAGTTTAGACATTAAATGACAATACTTAAAAAAACACCTCTACCATTATGTCAGTTTTTGTTGCTAAGTGGTTTTTAAAGTTTTATGGATACATTTGGGGATCCTTCAGTAGCAAAAATATTATTTAAACAAAGGAGGCATGGTAGCAAACCTCTGTACTCATAGCATGATGGAAGCTGAGGCAGGAAGATACAAGTTTGAGGCCAACCTGGCCTACATGCTGAGTTCCTGGCCATCCTGGACCACAGAATAATACCCTGTCTCAAAATCAGTCCTTTTAATTAATTATCAAATTAAATTTACTCAGAGTACCTCCCTCTTTAAAAAAACAAAGTGAGTCTGGGCAGTAGTGGCACACACCTTTAATCCCAGCACTCAGAAGACAGAGGCAGATGGATCTCTGTGAGTTAGAAGCCAGTCTAGTCTACATAGTGAATTCCAGGACAGTCTGGGCTACAAAACAAAACAAAGAACAAAGTGAGCACGTTGTGGGATTTGGGTTAAAGTGCATCATGCTGTCAGAATTAACTTCTTGATTTGGAATCAGAGAAGTCTAGATTTTTGTCCTTACCCTACATGGTCACTACATGTTTGAGCACCCAACCCCAAAAAAGTCCTCAAGGAAGGCTTCTTCCCATGCTCAGTCCAAGGCCCCCATTGTGGGTGTGCAGTCAGATGCTTCTGCTGTGTGGCGTACAGCTGCGCGGGAGATGGGGCCCCAGCGGTTATCTCATGACTGGTGTCATGTTTATAATGGGCAGTACTGTGGGTGAGGTAAGGGTGTGGGGCACTCAGTGGAACTGAGCTGGTGTTTGCTTTCTTGCCCTGCAGGTTTCCCACTTAGCTTCTTCGATGACAGTGATTCACTCATTCTTCTTCCTTTCTATGCTTCACTGGGAGGAATTCTTACACCTCTGTATGAAAAAGACACACTTCTCTTTGTGTTTTGACCAATTTACCTATATCCTATCCTGTGGATTTTGCTGTTAGAAATGTGGCATTTTATTGTTTGGGGGGGCAGCATGAGAACAGCATTTAATTAAAAATAATTCTGCTGTGTTTCTTATCTCAGAGTACTATTAATCCTGTAGATGCAATATACCAACCTAGTCCCTTGGAACCTGTGATCAGCACAATGCCTTCCCAGACTGTCTTACCTCCAGGTACAGTATTTGGAACCATGTTTCACAGAGTAGTAGATATGAAAAAATTAGTTTGTTTGATAATCGCAGTACTCTCAGATTTTCTATATATTTAAAAAATAATAGCCATCACATACTACAGCTGAAAATGAGCTGGAAAGAGAAGACAATATCCGGGGTAGGAGTGCTTCTGAGGTCGATGGAAGGAGTTTTGGTTGTTAGAGGTGGAGGACAGCACAGCAGTGAGGTGTCGCTTTGCTGATAGGACTGAAGTCTATGACTCAGATTTGTAGCCGAGACAATGGGAAACTCCTGATCTAGTTAGTGTAACCCAGCAATATGCAAATGTGGGATATTTGGGATATTCTTTATCATTCTGAACAATATAAATATTTTACCACAGTAGATATTAATGAGAGGGAATATATATAAATTGTATATAAGATGCCCTACTATTTGAGAGGAGACTAGTTAATACTATTTAAAGAAATAAAATTAACAGAAGCTAGGTATGGTGACTCATACCTGTGGTCTTAGCACTCAGGCAGGAGGATCCCCAAGAGTTGAGGCTAGCCTGAACTAATAGTGAACTCTTTTCTCAAAAATCCATTTGTTGCACCATACAGTTCTGTGTTCTCACAATGACTTAATAAGACCACAGACTACGCTGTATAAAGAATGGGAGGTCCTTCATAAAGAGACTAAATGAAGTCTTTTATCAACTTCTGCTCTAGGATGAACTTACATCACTGAGCACTAACAAGGGAGAGTGGGCCCTGTGTCCGATCTTACAGGGCTTGAGTGTCAGGTGCACACTGCTGTCAGAAGCCTTACTGGTTTTACAGAGCAGTTGTGCTGGGTGTTGGCCACTCTGACCGCTTGTGTTGGTGCCGAGAGCATCAGTTACTCTGAGGGGCTCAGAGATCATAAAGAAAAATAGCTTGAATTTGACTTAGTATAGAAAAATCCAGATCTAGGGGTTTTATATTTCAAACAATTGCATTTCTAACTTATTTCACATATTCAAATCTAGAACCTGCTCAGTTGTGTAAGTCAGAGCAGCGTCCATCTTCCTTACCTGTTGGACCTGTGTTAGCTACCTTGGGACATCATCAGACTCCAACACCAAATAGTACAGGTACAGGTTTGTGTGACCTTTATTTCTTGTGACTTTCCATTAATGTGGGATTGTGTTTGGCTTCTAGTGGGGAAAAGGATGAAGAAATGTAATAGCTACTAACACTAACAATAGTTTTTAATTAGAGTTCCTTCTCGAATTGGGTAACTTTGTGATTGATCCAAGAGCACTAGTAATTATAATTTTAATTTTTTAATGTAGGGCTTTCTTTGTGTACCCTTTACTTAGGGCTCCTAATTGAATATTAAAAAAACAACAACAACAAATTGCTCACTTTAGACTTGGAGGTTTTCTCATGGAAAAGGCATCTGGTAGTATATAAGTGCAGACTGGAGCCGAAGGCCTTGTTGATGCTCCCCCTCATTTACGTGTGGGCACCTGCACCTCTTGTGTGCAGTTTTGTTCTTCCTCTGTTCTAACTCAGTGAAGTCGTGTGTTCCTGTGCCTGGCTCTCATAACAGAGATGATTGAGAGTTCCCTGTGTTTACATGGTTCAGCAATATTCTTTTCGTAGCCACCTGGGCGGTTGTTACTGGTTTGCCCACTGATGATTAGGTGATTCTAGTAGTTTCTTTGTAGGGCGATGCATCAGTGATTCACCTTTTAGGAAACATTTATCTGGCCCATTCTTGTCAGTTTTATATCATTAACTATGTTATTTTATATTTTATTTATTTATAATGGTCTTTACTCTTTCTCTGATATGCAGGGCTACAACCATGTTAGATATTAGATTTATTTCTTCCTTTAAAATTAATTAAGTTTGCATTGTGTTGCCTGTAGAATCAAACTCAAGGAAGTACAGTTACTACTTTTGACTCTGTTCAACCAGGAGATTTAAAAACTAAGTCCTGGTGAGCAGATGGGATCTTGGCATCCCTTGTCACCCCACAGACACTTTCTTGGTAGAACTTTTCTGTGTTAACAGTGAAAAATTATCATGTGACTTTAGCCCATATTAAATTTTGGGGCAGTGAGTGGTGCTGTACTTGGGCCTTTCATATTTAACAGCATTAATACCTTCTAAATTTCAAAAGAAAAATATGAGTCAACAATAGTTCCTTTATTGGGAAATGCCAATAAACAGTTTCATTGAGGTTAAGGTTTTTTTGACTCCTGTATTTCATTGACTATATCATATCTTAGCTTAAAAGCAGAATCTGTAGCTGAGTATAGTGATATACAGGTGTCATGCCAGCATTGAGAAGCTGGATCAGGGGGATCACTGCAGGCTTGAGGCCAGCCTGACCCATATAATGAATTACAGGCTAGCCAGGGCTACCATAGCAAGAGGTTGTTTCACAAAACCAAAAAGAAAACAAACAAAAAAAGCCCATGAGCTTTTCTTATTTTTTTGGTTTTGTATGATATATGTTCAGATTGTGAAATGGTCAAAATTTTCTGTACTTGAAAATACATAAAACTGGTTAGTAAATGAAAATGTGAGAAACATTTCTGTATGCCAACTAATTTTAATATAAATTATTTTCAGAGGGTGAGGGTTATCTTCTGAGAATTATTTCTGAAGAAGATACTTCAGAGTATCCTAACATTTTGGAGATATATTTAAGGACATTAAAAATTAACTTAGCATATGATTTCTGTGTGGTTGTCCTCCTAATTTCCCTATTTTTTCCATCTCTTTTCTTCCTTTTCTGGCATAGCGAAAAATACATCCTTTAATGAGAAGTCATGTTGAAATCTTAGTACTTGAGCTTGCAGTTCCCAGTCCAACTCATTTTCCTATGTTTTCCGTTATATGGTCATCGGAGTATTTGTCGTTAATTTTTGTTTGTTTGTTTCATGGTCTACTTTTCCTATTCCAACAAGAGTTTCTTCAGTCCCTTAGTTTTGCTATTGAGGAACAGAGAGAATTTAATTATTTGGTAAGGAGAGTTACCTTTGGAATTTCTGCGATAAGTTTTACTTTAGAGAACAAGCTGTTTTATCTAAAAGGAATCCTTGTGAACTAGTTGGTTTGTTTATTAACTGAACCAAGTTACAAGAACAGGCTAAAAGTCTGGGGATAGGTCTCCATTTGCTTCTGTTACTGCTGTCTTTGTTTTCCTTGTTGTTGTTTTTGGCAGGATCTCTCTATGTGGCCTTGGCTGGCCCATAACTAACTAGATAGAACCAAGCTGGCCTTGAATTACAGAGATCTGCCTCTGTCTCCAAAGTGCTGGGATCAAAGGCTTGCATCGTCATGCCTGGGTTCCTTGGCTTTTGATTGGCAGCAATAGCAGTATCTGAACTTCAGGTTCCACCAGGCATCTACAATAGATTAGCCACAAATAGCCTGACAGCTGTCAGACATTGAGTGAATTAGTCTCAGTACACTGGTACTTGCTTGTTCTTGCTTTATTACTGAACAGTGTACCAAACAGTCACTTCAAAGATTAGACTTTCCCCACGAGGGCTGTCCATAGTTCTGGATTCTGTAGTTAGACTCCATCACTAGAAAGATGCTCTTCTCGTCTTCCTTTTCTGCATCCTTCCCTTAGTAGCTCTGTTTTACCTCTGCTCCGAGCCATAGGCACCTGACTTAGGTTTAGGCAGAAGGGCCTGGGCTTCATGGGGATGTTTATATTTCCTAAGATGAGTGCCATGAAGAATGAATATGAGTGTGGCATCCTGAGCAGTCGTGTAGGCTTCGTCTTGCATTTCCACAGACGTTAGTATCTGAGCCTATAGTAGAAAGATCCTTGGCTCCCACTGGTGCTGGTGTCTCTTGTGAGATGCCAAACACCAGCACGTGTACAATCAAAAGAACCCCTTTCTAACACAGAATACAAGTTAATCTTGAATTACAGAGTGGAGGTATGGAATTTTTTCCATTTGTTTAAAAGGCCATATCCAGTCTGGGGGATGTTATTGCTCAGCAGGAAGACATTTTCCTAGTATGTATGAATCCTTGGGATCAGTCTTCAGTACTATAAAAACAATAAAAAAAACTGAACCCCATCTTGTAGTACAAGTTGCCTTCTTATTTTCATTGTTTAAGTGTTGATTAAAAGAGTAATATAGAGAATTTTATCAATTTAACCAAACTTGGTCTTGACTTTAGAAAGGTCTGTTGTGGGCCCATCTCCCCAAATGCCATCTTTTTCCCTAATTGAAAACTTTTGACTCCTAGGCAGTGGGAATTCACCACCTAGCAGCAGTCTAACTCCTCCCAGCCATGTCAACTTGTCTCCAAATACAGTCCCAGAGTTCTCTTACTCTAGCAGTGAAGATGAGTTTTATGATGCTGATGAATTCCATCAAAGTGGCTCATCCCCAAAGCGCTTAATAGAGTAAGTATGTGAATAATGTATGCATTCACATGGATCCTGCTTTCTAAACGATGTGGTCTTTAGACTGCTCTTAGTGACACTTGCCTTGTACAGTCTGTGAGAGAACTGCTTGCTTTTCACAGGCTTATTGAGCAGTAAGTTTTGACTTGTACTCCTGACTTAGTAATACAAACTGAATAAATGACATCAACTATGATAACGTGCTAGCAATGTCACGTCAGCTCTGTGTATTCCTTTAGTGGCACTGCCTTCAGGAGGAGGATCCAGTGAGAACTGAGTGAGCTATAAGGTGTTATGAAAGAGGAGTCACTATCACATGTGCTTGTATTAGAGTGGGACATTTAACAACTAAAGCAGGGATTTTACTGGGTGGCAGAATGATAGAAATAACTTAGTTTGTTGGAAGAAGTGTGTGTGTGTGTGTGTGTGTGTGTATTCCATGATACATGGAGTATTTATTTGAATGATTATAAAATGGAAGCTTATAAATAATAGGATTTTATTTCTCACATTTCAGTCCAAAATCTGGGGGCTGGCATATTTGTTTGTGGTGGAGGCTTGCTTTTTGGTTCATAGGTCACACCTTCTAGTAGTGTTCTTGTTATGGTGGAAAGCAAGGCAGCCTCCAGGGCTTCTAATCCATGTACAAATTATTACCTCATGACCTGATTGCTACTCAAACTCTGTACCTCTTAATATTGTTACATTGGCAATTCAAGTTTCAACATAAGAATTTAGAAAAAGGACTGGAGAGATAGCTTAGAAGTTAAGAGCACTGGCTGCTCTTCCAGAGAACCCAGGATTGACTCCTTTTATCTGCCTATAACTTCAGTTCTAGGGAATCCAATGCTCTCCTGCATGTGGGATAGATAAACACACACAAGCACATATACATACACAGATGTTTCCAGGATAGCATGCAGTTATGCATAGAAAGCCATGGGGCATTTTGAGGTCTTGGGCTAGGGGAGGGTTTCCAGAGGAGAGAGAGAATGTGATTCTAAGGGGTGATGAGGTTAGCTAGAGAGAGTGGAAATGGGCCTGAGAATAGGAAGAAATAGACAAATGGAACCCTGTTAGAGAGATATGGAGGTGTGAGCTGGCTTTCCTCACAGGGGAAACCTGTGTCTAGCAAATTGACAAGCAGTCCTGGAAGCAGCAAGCAGCATTGCTTCTTTCCTGTTGGTGTTTAGAAGCCCCGAGGAGAGGAGCCTGGACTCACCATTGCCCAGAGTGTTTGAGGTATCTGTGATGGCATTTGTAGCATTAGTGGATAGGCTCTGCAAGTCAGGTCATGACGACATGGACAGAGTGGCCCTCGTCTTTGCTTACTCCACTAGCAGTGCTGTGGAGCACTCGACAGATAGGAATTGCTGCTGCTGATTGGCTTTGTTTCAGAGGGGATATTTACAGTATCATAGGGAATCTGAAACAGCACCACCTGAGTGATGTCATTACCCTGGTAGAATGCAGCCTGGAGGTATAGAACAAACATGAGTTGCAGCTGAAGATAGGCAGTAAGCTGTAACTGAAGGAAGAACAGTGTAACGTTTGAAAAGATGATGACAAACTGGTAAAAATATTTGCATCTCCTGTAGACAGAAGTGTACGTTTCTCTTACACATACTGATCATCTAGAGACTAAGACTTAACAAAAGAGAAGAATGGGCAAAGGATATGAATAAAAGATACATAGATAAATACACACTTAATTTGCAAAATAGCTGGCCAGCTTCTTAATAATTGTCCATTGAGAGTACGCTCAGGTTCTGTTTCTTAATTATAGATAGACATAAATTCAGATGGTGTATACTAGCCCTGCTGGTGAGGAGTGACCATGCTCATTCTAGTGGAGAAGACATGGGACAGGTTGCATGAAGGGTGAGGATAATCTTTACCACGATTACAAGTGTTGTCTTTAACCCAACAGTTTGATCCTATAGCTAACCTACATCTGTGAAATGTGCTTACAATGCTGCTGATTGCAGTGTGGTTTGTAATATTTGAAACAATCTAACTTTAGGAGGCTACTGAAGAATGATGAGAATATGACCATGCAGAGCAATAACGATGCCTACTTGGTGACTCTGCAGCCTTGTAAAAGTAGCCTGTTCTTCTGAGTGTAGTGTGCACACCTTTGATCCCAGCACCAAGAAGGCAGAGGCAGGCAAATCTCTGAATTCAAGGCCAGATGGATCTACATACTTGAGTCCCAGGCTAACCAGGGCTTTTTTTTTTTTTTGAGACCAGGTCTCAAAAAAACAAAACAGAAGGTAATGTATTAATAATCATAGAACCTCCATAGTGTACCTAACTGAAAAACATAAGGTGCATGCAGAGCTGTGTTTAGTTTACCACCTTTTGTGTAAAGAGAAAGGAAAAATACATTCTTTTCTTATTTATACTTAAACACTAGAAAATTATATAAGAAACTTATAAGTAACTAGTGAGGAAAAGTAGTTGGTTTCAAAACAAATAGTTATATAAGCAGAAGCAAGCATTTTCTTACTATCACAGTTTGGTTCTTGTTTTGTTTGGAGTTTGTTGCTATTGTCTGGTGCTGGAAATTGAACCCTGGGCTTTGTGGGTGGGGAGCATTTGCTTCATTTCTGAGTTACACCCACAGCCCATAGGAATTGTTACTGTATAATGACCACAAATACAATACAGGGAAAGGTAAAAGCTCCACCAGAGACCAGACTTTTCCCAATGACAGGGTCAGGATGGAGAAAGCTAGTAATAAAAGTGGAAGTGTTCATTTCCATTTTAAGAAGCAGTAGTTAGAAACCCTGATTTGTACATGTCATCCCCTGTCTGCTCATGTGTTTGGTTTTTGTTTTGTTTTGGTTTATTTTGTTTTGGTTTGTTTTTGTTTTTTTGTGGAGGCATAATAGATACAGTTGCATGAACATCTGTGTACTTCAAACCATCAGCACAATCTCAGAAGCACAACCATTTCAAAGTTCTGTTGTGTCCCTTTGCCCTCTCCCACTACTGACTTTCTTATAGACAAGAAACCACTGATCTCTTTTCTGTCACTGGATACTTTTTCTTTCTTTCTTTAAGAGTGTTGGGTATATATCCAAAGGATGCTCAATCATACCACAAGGACATGTGCTCAA
>LOJH01031595.1:343-16786 GCA_001685095.1 Ellobius talpinus
AGAGAGAGAGAGAGAGAGAGAGAGAGAGAGAGAGAGAGAGAGAGAAGAAAAGCACTGAATAGCAAAGAGGAAGGATAAAAAGAAAAGGAGGAGAAGGAAGAGGAGCAGAATGAGAAGCAAGAAAAGAAGGAAGAGAAGTAGAAAAAGGGGAGGAGGAGAAGAAGGAGGAGAAATGAGGTTCATTGTTTTTAGGTGGTAAAACCTTTAGGAGCTCAGGATTAGTTAAAGAAAGTTAATTCATGGGAGATGGGCATTCTTCAGTCTCTATCTCTGATTCCTGCCTGCTATGAGGTAATAATAATTTTATTTCATCACATACTCCCTACAATTACATTTTTCCTTTCCACGGGCCTCAAAATATCTAACAGGTATAACATCTGTTGAATGGGGAAGTAAACCTTCCATATTCCCTCTGTAAGGGAGCACCTGTTCTCATTCATATAGTTCAAGCACTTAGTCCTTGAAGGTGGCTGTTTGTGTGGGTGACACATCTCTCATTCAATCACACATTTCCTAAAATAAAAACCATTCCAGAGAATGTAATCAGTGAATCACCAGTGCCATTCTGGGCATGCAGTCATAAGAATGAATATATGAGAAATGCATTCCACAGGAGATTTTTACTTGATCACCTAAACTAGATAAACCACAAGCAAGGATAATCTGAACTTCAACCAGTTCAAGTGAAAATAAAGACTAGAATCTTCACTTTACTGTAGAGAGGTAAGTTGGTTTGGTTTTGTTTTTCTATTAAGAACACGTGTTTTTTTCTAAAATTCATATGCCTTCAACACTTTAACCCAAGTATAACAAAGGTATATTAACTTACCACTATTGTTATGTAAGCCCAAGTCCCTTTCTTTAAATGAATCCATTATGTTTCCTACATAAAGTTGTAACAAAACCTGTTGAAAAATATTCTGACTCTGACCTTTTTCCTAGACTTCTACCATTTTCCTCTGTGTCTTTTAGAGTTGGCTCATTATACCTGTTTCTTCAGTGTCAGTGATCAATATCAAGGATTGGCCTCCATTAGGATAAGTACTCTATCCCTGAGACATATTCTCAGCCCAGAAGGACTTCCCACATCAAGCCCCTGGCAGGCTCTTTTACAACTCAACTTTAGCAAATGTGATCTAGTATCTGACACAGTTTACATTAGATTCCTCCACTTTTTTGTGCTCTCATTACTCACATTAAATGGTAAATAGTTAAAATGCATGGCTGTGATAGAATACAATGTCGATACACCCCTGTTTAAGGAAAATACTGACACTTGGGGAATATGCAATGCAGCTGCTCAGAGCATGAGAGCTCAGGTCTGCTCCATAGCTGGACTCAGTCAGAACAAAGCGAGCACAAGGGTGCAGACTGGAGAAAAGTTGTCTTGAAACACAAATGAATCAATACAGGTTTGACAGTATCCATCATTAATTTTAAGAACACAAAATGATGATATCTCAGAATATCTATGTCAACAAAAATAAATTGATGTGTGTGTCTCAGTCATACTCCCAACATTGATGTTTTATTAACAAATAGATACCATATTTGCCCACCATTCTGGAATGATGAACTCTTGATAACATTGTGTCATGAACATGAATATTTTATTATTTTATTTCCAGAATGCAAGGCATTTATAGGTAATATATGGGGCAAGTGGTCATTGATTAAATAGCATAGATAAGTAGAGGCATAAATATTAATATAGAGATAGAGAGAAATAAATAATAGAGGCAAATACATAAGAAGTAGAAGCAGGTGACACACAGCCTATCACTGACATTTTAGGGGTTTACAGTTTAGTAGGAAGATGAAAATGATTAATCTTTAGCATCAAAGTAAGAAGAGGGAAGAGACATTGTGATGTTTATATGTTTATTTGGACTAAAATATAAATATGCAAATAAGACCTTACCACATGTTATAGTTCTGCGGCAACAACCATTATCTGGCTACTGTAATCCTGCATATAGCACAGCAACAACAATTTCAGGAGTTATTCCTAGTAAGTTATTAGTATGTCCTCTTTTGGGCAAAGGCTCCCTGGTGTACCTTTCTGTCTGAGAATCAAAATGTCTATGGGAGTTTTTGGAGCACGGCCGACATAGGCATTGATGTCTATAATTGTGTTGAATGCATCAAGTGCACCACTGTCATATGTGATGGGCTGTTAGAAAGAATGTCACACGTTCATGGGTCCTTCTCTGTATATACCTAAGCAATTTTATGCTTTTTGTGTGTATGCATGTTTCTCTATGTGTTTTGGGGTCATGGTAAAGTGGGAGAATTGTATTTCTCTTCAAGAAATCACCATTTATCAAGTTAGACTGACTATCAGTCCGGAACTGCTTTCAAGGTCAAGGGCTGCTGAATGTCCAAAAATGAGATTTCTCATGGATGGGCGCTACAGTCTATCAAGAGCTTGATAAATGTTTGCACACCTGGCCAGGCTCAGACAGAATGAGAAAACTGGATTCAAATTCCTTATTCACTTCTTAGGTGGTGATTGGCAAATCTCATTCTAATTTTGTTTCTGATCCTTGCATGGCAGACTTCCAGTTTTTACCTGGTATACATTATATTTTTGGCCTTTTCCATCAGTTTACTCACTGTTTTGCAACTCTCTGTAGCTCTTTCTTAGATATCTCTGCTATTAATGGGCATGTGATCTATATTAAATATTGTTTTAACTAACCTATCTTTAAATTAAAGTAATTATTAATTTAAACATATGCAGTACAAAATGGCTCAATCACTCCTTTGTTTCTTTTGGCACTGTAAAGGGTAGAGGTGATTATAGTCATAGTCTCAATTTTCCATTTGAAAATTTTAACTCACAAATTATTTACTTACTTAATAATTTTTTTCAAAAAAATAAAAAGGAGTGTACAAACATGACATATTAGGACACACTGACATGTATGAACACACAGAGAAATGAGATACTACCTGATAATCATCACCCACTGCCAAATGCCCTTTCTCTATTTTTCTTCACTATATATCAATCACACAGAGCAGTAAATTTGTAAGGTTTGTTCCTTACTCCTAAATAAACTTGCAGTGACCTTCTTTTCACCAGCCATAGCTTTCCGCATGGCTCAACTGCCTCCCAATCACATGTTGTCTCTCACAATACTTTTACGTATAATAGACTTTGCATTTCTTTCATGGTCGTCATTTGAGTAGACTCAAGTTCTGCATCTGATAGCATTACAACTTTCATCAGACAGAAGACCAAACAGAGCATGTTTTGTTCTCTTGTCTCTTTCATAGCTTTTTATGTAGATTACTTATTATTTCTAACTCAACTACAAACTTCAGCGTAAGTCAAATTTAACCATTACATGCAAAATGAGTGTAGAGACTTGACATATTGTGATTCCTTATTTGTTCACTTAGAGCATTTGTAGAGTAATAGAACATTGAACTGAGAACAATTTTTGCATAGTCATGCTTGTGTGTGTACACACAACATGTGTTTGGTGCATGCATGCTTGTGGACACTAGATGTCTGACACTGGATGTTTTCTTCAACCACTCTCCTCTTTATTTTCTGAGTCAGGGTCTCTCACTGATCATGTAGCTCATCATTTTGGCTTCGCTGACAGGCAATGACCTCCACAGATCCACCAATTCCTGTGACCCCCCCCTCCCAGCGAGCTGGAGTTTCAAACGTATGCTGTCATGCTCAGTATTTTTATGTTTGAGAGTCAAAGTTAGATCTTAATGCCTAGACGGCAAGCAAGAACTTTCCCAACTGGGCCATCTTCCTAACCTCTTAGTAAAAGTTTTAAATGAGAAAATAAAGTTATTAGAAATTTTATTTCTACCAGTAGAGCTCCTTTCCAACATCTAGTCCATGTACATATCACAAACAAAACAACTTGCCAAACAAGATTCATAATAGTCACTTAAGGGATGTCCACCTCAAGACCGAATGTATTCAGTCCTTGTGTGTCTGAGGCAAACCCTGACTAAAGAAAAGTAGTTGGTTATAACAAGTGAACAGAAATTAACCTATTCTTTTCCACACCTAATCATTGCCAAACTATGAACACTGAAGTCCTTGGTTAACCAAACTTTGTCACCCAGGGACCCAGGTTCAGAAGACAATAACAGATACTATGGACAGATGGACTCAGCAAAGAGTTAGAACTCAGACACGGAGTAGAAAAGCAAATGACTCAAATGTAGCTAACTTAAATTAGCATTTAAACCAGTGTTATGTGGTAGTCCTAAGTGTTGGAAAGCTTGCTCTCAAGGAAGTCACGGCAGCATCTGGAAGATGACACATGTTGGAGACTGTTCTTAGACTGTGTTAATGTAGAAACTCTTTCAGCTTCACACATTTTCCAGTGTTTATTTACAGCAGTGGCAGAGTGAAGATCAGAAAGCTATTTGTATGCCTGGAAAAGAACTGACTATTAAAACACATCTCATTCCACTAATCAAAATGGCCTGGGAGAATTGGAATTCAAGGATAGTTTTGGAGAGAAAAGGAAGATGATTGACAGGATCACTCTGAGGTCTGAAGTAGACTACTTGTCCATCTGAGCTTATCTAAAGGTATAAGGCTTAAGTTAACGTAAGTGGCTGCAATTGTTGATATGAGTGCATTAGAGAAGCATGCTACCATGGAAACAATATCCCTGAGTTTGCATTACACCTTATAGAGGTCTTGGCACCAACTCTGATTGCCTCAAGCTAGAAAGCAAGGCAAGAATTTGCAGAATGCCATTCAATAACCTGTAGCCTCTTCAAAGGGAAATCACTAATGGCTAGGAGGACTTTTGGCATATACTCTATCGTAAAATTGAAGTCATTCTGTAAGTAAATGTAGCCAAGCAAGGATTTAAGATTTCCCTATTGCAGAAAGGAGGCATGTGAAAAAATGTTTTCTGGCAATTCAGTTTTCTCCAAGAAATAAACTGATATGATCAAAATCAAAGTCAGTCCACTATTATTGTCCTTTAAAATTCAGCCAGGACCTACCTGCTCTATAAAAATTCCAGATTGTGTTCCATCACACTGGAGGCAACAAAATGCACTGTGAAAATCCTTAAGCTTGAGGTCAAGTCTGTAAGAGAGAATGAATTTTCACCGTAAGTTCTTTGACCTCCAAATGCAGTAACTGTGTTGTTGTAGAAAATAGTTTAGTTATTCTTCAAGGGGGCAGAGGAAATTGAGATACAGAGACATGGTATATCAATAATTTTTGTTCCCCGTGGTAATTTTAATCAAAATAGCTTTTAAAGAGTTGTGAATTTTATAAGTCCACAAAATATTTAAAAAGTAGAAAAGATACTTACAGACCTGTTTCTCAAATACGAAGTTCAAATGGTTTTTGTATACTTTCGTTTCTTCTGTATTAATACCTGAAACATATTTGAGCAACACTGTTTTGCATTACTAGGAATTTGAGTCATAATTTAATCTAGACAAATTTTACTCAAGCAAGAATATTGAGTCTAAGTGAAGGACAACTAACGCCATCCCAGCACTTATGGACGACATCTTACCAGATTTCATGTACAGCTACAGAGATCGTCATGCCTAGAAAGAATCACAGAGACTTTCAATTCTATCTGCATCAATTAATAAGTGGGAAAATTTATGTCCAAAGGAGTCATGCTGTGTGCAAAAGTCATACAATTACTCAGTGATTAATTTGGCCTCATCAACATTCTCAAATAAAGGCAAATGTCATGGTTACTGATTATTTTAAACAACCTTCAAATTGTTTAGTAACTAACAAGATCATTTTGTATTAATTTTGTTCACTTACTCTTCTGTCTTTAAGTCTCTATCTCCTTGGTCACAAGAAAGAACCTATGAGGACCCTCATCTCCACTGTCATCTTACCAAATAGAAAGCCCCAGTTCAGTAGCACTGTGTCAACATGGAGGAAGGACCATGCTCCTCTTCATGCTCTGCAATATATGGAAAAGCTCTAGTAAGAGGGAAGAATTATATGTATTAATGCCTTATGAACACAGAGGATCAATGAGCTAATAGAGAGTAAGATCACATACTGGGTAACATTAAAATTTCAGACAAGACTTTTCAGTCCACTTTCTGGTTTCTTCCCAACCTAGCTCTGTCTGTCTGTGTCTTTCTCCTGTATCACATTAGCTAATTTTCTCCTCTTTCCTTTCACCCAAACTCAGTTTTATCCCATGTGTTGGAAAGAAAATCCCAGACTGGAAACCTCTAATCTTGTCCTTTTGTAGATTTTTCTTCAAAATTGAGACAACGAGAAATAGGAGATTAATTTCTCAACTAAGCAATTTGAGAAAAAGCAGAGGCTTGAAAACATGGGGGATATCGGATGTAGACAGTCAGTCTACCACAAGATTCTTTTAAGCGCAAGAAACAGTGCTGGATCAAAAAATAGGTTTGCTGGTTATTTGATTACCAAGACACAGGAATAAGTGTGTGTGTGTGTGTGTACAAATATGTGTGTGTACAAATACACATGTGAGCAAGACCACATGCATATGTGAATTTGTATTTGTGTTCATGACCATCAGAAAGTGATGAGTTCCACTACACCTTATCACAGAAGAAGAGTCATCTTGCCAGTGTATTTCATTGTGTCTAGCCCTAAGTCTCTAACTTACTTTAGTCGAGTACACTTGCCAGTACATCTTCTATAAAGGATGATGTAGTTTCAAAACTCTAATTGCTTGGTGTGTTCTTATACTTCTGAAATGACCAGGACCATGGGAAATCTGAGGTAGCATATCTGACCTCTTTCGCAAAGATTGGGCAAACACTCACATTTCTTAGTCTTCTAGTGTAATCATTGCATATCTGTCTGCTTTCAGCATTAGCAAATCCAGTAGTGGTGTAACAGTGAGCCCTGCTAAACTCCCAGAGCAAGTACCAAGCCTTAGCTAGTATAAATGGGTACTCAAAGTCAAGTAAGAAAATAGGTATAAAATACACAAAATAATACAGAGACTGAGACCTAAGTATTGGAAGTCAGTAAACTGATCCCATGAAAACGCCTGCTGTGTTGTTTCTCCACAGCACCTGCTGGCCTCTTCTGTTCAGATTGTACTTGTGATAGGAAAGCTGTGTATAACCCTAAACACATGGCAATGGACAGCTCCATGGAGAATGGGTCATGCTACGATCTTCATTATCCAAAGGCCAGTATAGGTTTCTGTCACTCTCAGGTGTCTGAAGGAGACACACTTTGTTCTACTCCTCACTTTAGTAGAATCTCTCCTTCAGAGTAAGATGTTCTCACTGTTCACAGAAAAGTATAAAAAGTATTTTTTTTAATTTTTGTTTTTTGAAAATAGATTCTTTTCTCATACAATATATCTTTATAACACTGTCCCCTCCTTTGGTTCTTCCCAGTGCCTCTCAACCTCCCATCTCCTCCCCCACAGAACAACTCCTTTTCTTTCTCATTAGAAGAGGCTTCTAGGAGATAGCAAACAAACATGACAAAATTAAATATAAAATGATACAAGGCAACCCAACAGAAAGAAAATAGTACCAAGAGTAGGCCCAAGAATCAGAGGCCTACTTGTTCATACACTCAAGCATCACGTAAAAACAGTAAGCTAACGGCTGTAATATATATGCAGAGGATCTGGTGCAGAAGCATGCACGCTTTTCTCTTGCTAATTCCGTCTCTATGAGTTTATATGTGCCTTGCTCAGTGAATTAAGACGTCCTTATTTTCCTGGTATCCTCCATCCACTCTGGCTCTAACACTCTTTCTTTGTCATCTTCCATGGAGCTCTCTGACTTCTGGGGGAGGGGGAATTTGATGGAGACATCCCAATTACAGCCCTGAGTTCTGAGGTCTTTTTCTACATAATGGCTAGCTGTGGCTCGCTGTATTTGTTCCCATCTGCTTCAGAAGGCAGTCTCTCCAGTGATGACTGAACAAGGTACCAATGTATGAGTACAGCAGCATGTCTTTATGAATCATTTTAATTTTACTTAAAAAAACAGTAGCATTGGGTTTTACACTATATCTCTGCGGTACCCAATCTCTGTTCCTTGGATAATCAAGCAATTTGGAGAATGAGGTTCTAGTGGAGTGGGCCTTAAATCAAATCAAATATTGGCTGGCTGCTCCCACAGTTCTGGGTTGCCATTGCCCTAGCACACATATCTTGTCAGCAAGAAATATTGTAGATCTAAGGTTTTGAAGCTGAATTGGTATTTATGATCCTTTTTTGGCAGGCTGCAGAGTATCTATCCACACCAAAGACATTAGCACAAAGGGGTGAAGTCTCCAGTTTGGCTTCTCAGTAGTCAATGGGCTGTGTGGCTGTTGTCTTCAGCAACAGGGCCTCAGCAGTCATTTTAGAGAAAGCAACCTATTCCTGGTACCAGAAGAATTGTTTGGGGACAAGTGATGGCCAGATGGGAATCCATCACTGCCATTATTAAGAGACCTCAGTAGCATCAATTTCATATATTTTGAGGATTTTCCACTACACTAGGATCCCATACCATCTCTCAAATGTCCCTCAGTTCCAGCTGTCTTCTTCTGAATCCCCTTTCCCTTCCAACCTGACCCTTTGATTTGCTTTAAGATATTCTTATATTATCCCTTATGTACACATCATTCATTTGTGTATTTTGAGGAAAGTATTTTGGTATAACTAATAATATGACAGAGTTTATATTTTTTAGGAAAACAGATATTTAGCAACCACTTTCATAGTTCCATTTCTTTCACGTTTCTATAAATTTTAGTGATAGAAGAGCCCACAGTAAGATTTAGAGGTAAATTAAAGCTCTAATCCCATCTGCTACTCACATTTGCTAAAGTCATTTCTTTGAAGAATCGTACAACCATCCATCAATTTGGTCCTAGTGAGAACAATTAAAGGAGAGGGTTAAGAATCCATTCTTTAAACTGATGAATTCCTTATCTTCTTGATTGACACAATTTCTTAAACATATAAGCATACTCAGAATGCCTGTACATAAACCCAAAGAACATGAAATTTTCATTTCAAAGTCTAAACTTCCATTAAATTAGCCATTTAAAAGCTTCACCTACTACTTTCATTTTTCTACATGTAGCTAGTCAGTTTAACCAACACCATTTGGTTCATAGCTGTCTTTTCTCCAATGTCCATTTTGGGTCTCTTTGTCAAAAATCCAGGTGAATGTCAGAGTGTAGGCTTATACATGGGTCCTCAATTCTGTTTCATTTATCAGTGAGTCTTTTCTCTTAATGCCAGTACTATTAATACTATAGTTCTGTATGATAACTTGAAATCTGATGGTTAGATCTTGTTTCTTAAGATACTACATACTTGATTCTTAAAGCAGAGGGAAATCAAGTTGTACATAACTAGAAGCTTCATAGCTCTGTGCTAGCTTTCATAGTGTGGGAAGCGTCATGCATCCTCCCAGAGAAGAAAATGAGTCACCAATCTTACCCAACTCCGAATCCTTCAAGCTTTATTAATTATTCATTTGGTAATACACGCCCATTGGTGCAATCATGCCAAAAAGGTAGTGGAAGTAACTAAACACTTTCTGGTTGGATTTAAGGCCCATACATGTTGAAATCCATGCCTGACACAATTATCACAACGAAAAATATATGGTTATATAGGGCTGGAAAAATAAGCTGCTACTATTACTTTGTCTAATAGACATAGTATTGAGTTCTATTTATCCTTATACCCATAGGCTAGCACAGCATCCAGTCCTTATCAATGAAGTTTCATTTTGAAGTAAATGATTATCACAAAAACCAACAAGTGGCCAAGATGGGGGAGAACCAGAGATGGTGGGATGTTGAACTTTAAATTGGACATCTATATCTCATCCTCCTCCCTAGGCTCAGGGACCATTTTGAAAAATAAGGTGGACAGATTGTTAAGAACCATGGGAGTTAGGTGGGTACCAGGAATAAGTGTCTTCAGGACATATCAGGGCAATTGCCCACATGAATTAGAGCAAGTAAGACATCATACACTAGATGAACAGAGTCTCAGGCCAGACAAATTTCTAGAATGGAGAGGGAGATAGACATGAAGTCCCACCTTAAATAAAGAGTATTAGCAATTGTTAGCTCCTGGGACAGTGTGGGTCTATTTTTTTATACCCTGGTGAGTTGACAATCATCCAGTGAATCATAATTTAAGAGTATAATGGCAGCACAAATTTTATTTGTTGTCTTACAAAAAGAGGGAACAAATTTGGGCACAGAGGGGTTGGATCTGGGAGGAAAAGGGGTTAATATGATCAAAATGCATTATACTAAAGAATTTAGCATATTGCTGATATAACTGAGGAAAAAGTCACTTACTATGATTATCAGCACCTAGTAGGTATTCAAAACTGTTATTTCTCCATTTGCTTTGCTTTTTATCCCAACTATGACAGGGACAAAAGAAATGTCAGTAACTTATAAATATGTGCTATTGACCTTTCCCTGGTTTCTTCATATTATTAGACAGGAGACTCCTTTATTGACAAAAATCAAAGCACTGTACAAAGTGGGAAAATATTAACAAAATGACTGTTACACAATGGATACATTCTTCACAATAAGAAGATTGCAGAAGGGATAAGGGGACCCAAAAAGCAGATAGAGGCTACATTTAAAGAGAGATCTACCCAAATAGGAGAAGATGCTTGCAAGAAATTAGAGAGGACAACTGCCAGACAAGTAACATAAGAAACAATACATTAGAACAATAACTTTCCCAAAAGAATGACAATTATTGTAATGATAACACCCTGTTGAGAAATATTAAAATAAAGATTCAAACTCCTTATAACTAGATTTTGTTTCTAAATATTTATATGTATTTTCTGTCAATCTTTTTTGAGGTCAGCTTTAAAAGATGATCAAGCCAATCTAGCCTCTGAGGTCAGCTGACACTCATGAGAAACTCAAGTTCTCTAAACTCCTAGAATCTGTGATGGAACCTGCGTGGGCAGTACAAAACTGACTTTAGAAGGATTCCTGCAGATAGCCTCTATAAATCCCACCCAAACAAGGAAGAGAATTAAAGAGATTGGTCTATAAAGAGGAAAAGCTATTAGGAAAACATACCTTGCTCTCTTTGCGAAGACCTACAGAATGCTGACAAGGAATGTCATACCTCACAGATTCAGTCTACCACTCAAAAGACAAGGCATCCAGAGGAGCTTAGATGATCCATGCAGTAAGAAACCAAGGCATGAAGAAGAGAAAGAAATAATCCTTGTGTCTTTGTAGAGGACAGGGTGTTTTCTCTTTAAGAATTTGCAAAAGGGAAGAATATCTAAATGAAGGATTGGACAATAAATCTAAGACACATAGAATTAAAACTGAAATCTGTCTGTTAATTTTGTTTTACAGAGATTGTGTTAAATGTTAAATGTGTTAAATGAGTTATATTTAACTACATGTCCATGTGTCTCTGAGTAGACTAGGTTCAATCAACATCCAAGGAACTCAACTTTGTACATGTTAAAAAGAAATTATTATAACTTTCTCTATTGTACCCTTTGGAGTGAACCTGTAACAGGTAAGCTTCAGGCAGATTGAGTGTTATTTCCTATCCATGGGTCCCATGACAATGTGTAGCACAAAATACAATGTTTAATGGAATAACTAATGGATGATTGATTTCAAATTTCTTTTCTCAAACAATGACTGTTGTCTTCGTTGACAGAAATCATTTATTTTGGACACTTGTAATGAGAGACTAAATGCATTTTTATTTTAATTTTCTGACAGAGGCACACATTGAAAAAGGATCAGAAATTATGAATGATGTTCATGTCGAAGAGTGGTCAGCTGAAGAGCTAGTCATATATTCATTTGAAATTTGTTTTCTTGCCACTTTGTTTCCATTCAGTCACCAGTGGAAGAGATACTGATAAATATTTTATTGACTAGCTTTCCTTTTAACATAAGTGGCAAGTAGGAGAGCAGATGCTTCTGCTTATGAAGCCAAAGATTATGGCCACTGTTGCAAGAACTTTCTTATCAGCTAGGTCTTGGGATCAACTACTCTCATTATTTTTTTAAGTTATCACATAATAACTGTTAAATATTTTATTCATCATTATTCAGTAAACATATGTCCTTCAATTTACTAACTAAAACCACAGTGATTGGGGGACAATTGCTCAATTATTGAACATTTTCTATCCTGTTTGACATAATCCAGCATGCCATCTTTACAGCTTTACTCTTAAGAGGCTGCCTCTTCCTCCTCCTTCCCTCACGCCACATACTTTTGTCCTTAATGATTCCTCATGAGCTCTATGGGAAACTGTGTTCTAAGTTCAACTCCACATTACCTTTCTTCCTTCTTTGGGGAATCTGGAGCATTACTTTACATTTTCCATTCATTTTCATTTGGCAACCTTTTCTCCATACACTAAGAATATGATATACATCTGATTGTGCTATATTTGCGTACTGAAGTTGCTGAGGGAGGTAATACAGGATGCAGTCAAGGTGAAGTAAATTATACACATTTAATGTTAGGTTGTTGTTTAAGGTTTCTGGTTAACTATCTTGGCATGTGTCATTAAAAAAATAGAGTAGCTTTAATAGGAAGCATCTTCAATAGGACAAAGAATAAGCTCACAAGTAGGGATCTGCAGGGCTGATTTAGTAACACAACAGTCACAAATGGCTTTTCTTGGCTTTTTTTCTTGGTGGTTGTAGAATTTCTTGCCTTCAGATCATATCAGGCAAAGGAAAATAAGAAGTTAGAAGCATCGTTAGCAGTACCATCCCACTAGCTGTAAGTTTAACACATACCTTTGATTATGGAAGGTGTTTCTTCTTATGTCCTCTTCCCCTCCACCACCTTACTGGAGATCCCTACCCACTCCTTCGCTTATGTCTCTAAGACATATTTTTCTGTCCAGTCACCAGGGATAGAACTGAAATGAAAAAGGGAATAACAGAAACACTTATTCCATGGATATGAAATACGAAAGCCTATTTTATATTTGATCCCTTGTTAGTGACTTTCCTGACGCTGTGAGAAAGCACTGTGGAAAAGGGACGTTACAGAAGGAAGAGTTTATGTGAGCTTGAGGTTCCAGAGTGATGAGAGTCTATCATTTTCAGGAGGTAGGTATGGTGGCTAGCAGGAGCTGAAAGCTGACTATCACATTCTTAACCTTAAGCATGTAGTAGAGAGAATGAATTGGAATATCTCAAGTCTCTCTCCCAGGGACATCACTCCATCAAGGACTCCCCTCTTAAACCTCTCTAAAAAGGCCATCAGCTAGAGACCAAATATTCAAATATCAGAGCCTCTGTGGAGTATTCTCGTCCAAATTACCACAGTGCCCTTCTCAATTCAGTTCATCATATTGTTTTGTTTCTTTTCTGAGGAAGGGAATTTGGCTTAAGGAGCAGGGGACACTGACCTCATAACTGAACTGAAAGTAGGATGCGAGTTTAAAATATGGTCATTCCAACTGACAAACCATTGCTTGACAATGTTAACACGAAATCTACATTTATATTAAATTTACGCCTAACTGATACACTAATCCATAGTATTATACGTATTATTTGGGGGCAGGTAATGTTTTGATAGATGTATTTATGACATAATATTCACATCAGGTTGAACCTATCTCCTCAAGCATTTAATATTTCTTTATGGTAAAAACAACATTCAAATATTTTCTTCAAGTTTTTGCGTTTTGAAGAAACTGGGGCATCAAACCAAGGGCCTGGCACATTAGGCAAGTTTTCTACTACTAAACCACATTCCTGGTCCTCCATCTCTTGTGAATATGAGTATTTCATTTGCATTATCTTGAGTCAGTTGAATTTGCAATTGTATGCAAGTACCTCTTGCACCTATGTAACTTAGTTCTTATTAATCAACCTCCCCACATTCTTCCCTCCCCATTGTACTCCTAAATGTCTGGCAAACTTCATTTCTTCATGTTTCAAAGTTTCTTCATGTGAATGAAGTCTTTTGGTACTTGTATTTTAGCACCTAGCTTATTTCACTTGGCATAATGACCTCAGTTTCATCCATGCTATTGCAAATCTCAATGTGTTTTTTTATTATTTTTTGTTTGTCTATGTGTTTACATGTGTTGCTAGAGAGGATGCATGTGCAAAAATTAAGTGCAGGTCCCAGGAGGGTCCAGAAGAGGGTAGCAGATGTGTGGATGTCATGGAACTGAGTTACTGAATATTGTGAGCAACCTTGTTGACTCTAGGAATCCAGCTCAAGTACTTTGCAAGAGCAGCAAGTGCTTTTAACTACTAACCTTCTGTATGTCTTCTTTTAAGCAATGATTATTTAGGATGTTTGCCCGTTTTTGATTGGTTTTCTTTTTGTTTTGTTCTGTTTCATTGCTATTGAGTTTTTCAGATTCCTTGTGCATTCTGAATATTGACCTGTATTCAGAAGTATTATTTGCAAATGTCCATTTCTGTTCTATGGATACTCTTTTTTCTCTGTTCATTGTTTCTTTGGTGGTAAAGAAGCATTGTGGTTTGTTGCAGTACCAAATGTTTACATTTTCTTTGCCTTTGTTTCCTCTACTTGTTGGATCTCAGTCTGCTTTTTACCTCCTTCCTGGTTCTCAATTACATTGAGAAGTCAGAATGTTACAGGTTAACAATTCACTTCAGTACACTTGAAAGGCAGAATATTATTGTGTCTGACTTCTGCAACAAAACAGCTTGTCTAGGAATTTCTCTAGCTTCTGTAGTGTTTTTTTCTCTAACCTTTGTAGAAAAGTTGCCAAAATGAACAATGAACTTCTTATATCTTTCACTTATACTCACCTTTTTCTAACTTTTTACCGTAGCTGAACTACTTCTATAATCATTTACAAAGAAAGGAAAAGTTCTCTTGAAGGAATTTAACTTGGGTGCTGTTTCCAACATGGATTGTCCGTAATCTAATTTTCCTAATCTCTACAAAGCAAGTCTTCACCTCAAACCTCCAAGTCCAGTTACTGCATTTATTTAATTCCCATCATTTTATAGGCTGCTTTCAATTATTTTTTAAAGGTTCAGGATCTTTTGGTTTTCTTTTTTCCATTGTGATGCTGATATTTTAGGAATAAAACAATTCGCTTTGCAGATCATCTTTAATTTGGATTTGTTTGTTTCCTCTTGTTTAGATTCAGGTTAAACAATTTTTAAAATGCTACATAAAAGATTTTGCACGTGAGGTATCTAGTTCATTACAGCAGGAGATGCATGATGCTAGGCTGTCTGCAGTTGATGATGTTAAATGTGAATATTTATTTGGCAAAGGTGCTTACTGTTTGATTAAAAGCATCACATCTGCTCCCTAACACGTCTTTATACAAAGAGCTTGGATTGTTTAGTTGGGGGTGGGGCTTCATCCCAGCCCCTGGAATTCATCTTGAAATGTTGGGTGTAAAGTTCCATTTCAAAGTTCCCTCCCCTAGGAGTTGCCTCAGTCCAAACTCCACCAACAAGAAAGCCAGCCAAACAGTGACCCCTCCCCAGGGAGGTTCAAGAAGCCCACCAAATGGTGACCCCTCCCCAGGGAGGTTCAAGAAGCCCACCAAATGGTGACCCCTCCCCAGGGAAAGTCAAGACCACTCCCACAGGCTATTTAAACTGCCCCCCAGAGAATGAACATGTAGCCTCCTGGTTTTCTGTGCTCTTTTTCCTTTCTCTGTTTCCCTCTCCATATTTTTCTGGGGGAGGGGCACCTGGGAGTACTGGCAGCCATTAAACCTGGGCATCTTCTAATTCAGTATGATCTGGTTTGATTTGGATTATTGGATGGGTGGAGAGGTTTGTTAGCCAAGGAAAATATTCCAGTTACTGAATTTCCTCCTTTGTCATATGATCTCTTTTATTTTTAAAATTTTTTATTGCTTTTATTGCACTATTCATTTTTCTCCTCTCCCATTTCTTTCTCCCCCCTCCAGTTCTACTGTCTACTGAGGCTCCCAATTTACTCAGAAGATCTTGTCTTTTTGTCCTTCCTATTTAGATTCATGTAAGTCTCTCTTAGGGTAGTCTTTGTTGTCTAGATTCTCTGGGGTTGTAGGCTGTTTTTTCTTTGCTTTATTTCTAAAAGTGACTTATGAGTGAGTACATATAATATTTGTCTTCCTGGATCTGGGTTCCCTCATTCAATATGTTTTTTTTCTAGATCCATCAATACATTTGCCTGCATATATCAAGATATTGTTTTTTACCACTGAGTAGTACTCCATAGTGTAAATGTATCACATTTTCTTTATCCATTCTTCAGTTGAGGAGCATTAGGTTGTTTCCAGGTTCTGGCTATTATAAATAATGCTGTTGTGAACATAGTTGAGCACATGTCCTTGTGGTAAGATTGCCTTCCTTTGGGTATATACCCAAGAATGATATTGTTGGGTCTTGAAGTAGATTGTTTCCGAATTTTCTGAATTTTGTTGGGATTTTAATGGGGATTGCGTTGAACTTATAGATTGCCTTTG
>LOJH01031596.1:2935-19721 GCA_001685095.1 Ellobius talpinus
TATATATATATGAGTGCTTTATCTGCATATACGCCTTTACAGTGGTAGAGGGCATTAGATCTCACTAGAGCTGG
Source organism: Ellobius talpinus (assembly GCA_001685095.1). Classification (NCBI taxonomy): domain Eukaryota; kingdom Metazoa; phylum Chordata; class Mammalia; order Rodentia; family Cricetidae; genus Ellobius; species Ellobius talpinus. The sequence goes on from LOJH01031596.1 coordinate 3,010, forward strand.
TTGTGAGCCACCACGTAGTTGCTGGGAATTGAACCTGGATCCTCTGGAAGAGCAGCCAGTGCTCTTAACCTCTCTCCAGCCCCCCCATTCTTATCTTTAAAAGGGGTTTAAAAAGACAGTGCCCTTCAGTGAGCTTCTTTCAGGATGAAATGAGTTTAATATACGTTGTGTTTCAAAGATGCTAAGGGCCCAACCTCACAATCAGGAGGAGTGTCCTCCCCAGGCTCCTGACATGACTGCCCAAATCCAGTTACCTTTATCCTTGTCCCATCCCCTGCCCTCTTCAGTGAGCCATCAAAAACCACACACACATAAGAATATAGACTTTTATCTCATTTTAGTTAAAAAAAATAATCGTACCACTGAATGAAGAAGTAGCTGTTTTCTTTTGAGGGGGTGGGGGAGAGGTGGTGAGAGGGAGGGCAAAAAAATAAAATGCAAAAAGCCAAAAGCAAAGGGAATTTATATCCATCTGTATAAACATATCCACTAAGGCAAACACAAGCCAGGGCCATAGCTGCTGGGCTGGGCTGGGCTGGGTCCCTCTGATTCTCATGGGTTCTAAGGCCGAAAAAAATAAAACCTTTGTGAGTCCCACAGGGGGAACTGGGACTCCTGGAGCTGTAGCAAAATAAAGAGTCATCGACTTCCAAAAGCGGTGGCACACTGAACGCTGCACAAACCGAACACTGCACAAAGGTGGCCGCTATGGCCGTTCACTTAGACTGGGTGACATCACAGTTTCACCAACACGGCAACAGATACACACACACACACACACACAAGTGAGCAAGCACATGGGAGCTACGGAGGAATGGCACACACTTCACTATGGCCTGTCTGGCGATGGGTAGGCTTGGGGAACCCCATGCGTTCTAGGGGTGGGCATGACAGGCAAGCGTTGTCACTGGTGACAAACGCAGGGAAGAATGCATGTGAAAGAGGTGCCAGCCCTGTGCCCTTCTGCCAGTACACAAACACGTCAGGCACTCCAAGGCAGAGTGCTGAGGTCCCTAGGAAGGCCAATCCCTTGGCACCCCACCCCAGCCCCTTGGGACTCTCAGCTTGTTCTCGGGGTAGGGTGTCAGAAACGGACATAGCTGCCCCTCCCCACAGAGCCCTGTCACTCATGTCCCCATGACATGCCTAGCAGAGTGCAGCCTGTGAGGTAGATTCAGTGGCCTTCACCCTGCCTGGGCCCCATTTTTTATTAGCCTAGAGTGTTAGGGCCTGGGTCTCTTCATCAAAATAGGAGTCCCTCCACTTCTAGCCCCATTCATATCAGCCTAGAGTGCTAGGACCTGGATCTCTTCACCAAAACAGGAGTCCTTCCACGCCCAGCAGAAAAGGGCCTGAAAGGAAGAGTCCTGGGGAGAGGACTGACTCTCTCTGCTGGTCCTTATTTAGGAAGGGGCCATCAGGCCCAGGGCGGGCGGCCTATAGTTAAGGGTAGGTGGGTGGAGAAAGTAGCTGGTAGACAAGGCAGGGGCATAGTGAATGGGCTGGAACTGGGCTAGAGCAGGCAGCAGGGTGGCCAGACAGAGGATGCTGGTGTCTGGTGTCACAGCCTCAGGGACAGCGGGAGGGAGCAGGGACTGGCCCAATCACCAGGGAGACTCCTCAATGAGATCCGTTCACGTACAGTTTAGATTTTAGTAGTGGTCCTGGCACACACAGACCAGGACTCAGGCCTGTCTCCCACAGGTCTCCTGTGCCCATCCGTGCCCCCAGACTGCATACTGGGCAGGACTGGTTCTCAGCCTCGGCCCTGGCTACTTAAAGGTGGACTGCAGTTCCTTGAAGGCCGCTTTCCTCTGTTTCACCTCCTCAGCCTGCTTCTTCCTTTCCTCTTGCTCGGCTTTGATCTCCTCCTCAAAGCGGCTGGACACATTGATGGCCTGGACCTGGGAGCGAGGGTGACAGGTCAGGGACGCGGTCTCCACAGCACCCCTGGGAGCTGCTCACCTTCTGTCCCAGGCTCCCCGACAGTGGCCCTCGCGAGCCACAGTCCCCGCTCCATGCCTCAGTCTCTCCACACAGAACCCAGCACACAGTGACTGACCCCAGGGGCTTGTGGGGGAAGGGTAAAATAACGCACTGATAGGGTAAAACTGGTAAAATGCCCGCCTAGCATGCATGACGGCCTGGGTTTGAGCCGTACTTCAAGAAAACCGGGGCATGGTGCTGAACACCTGTGATCCCAGCACAGGTGAGGCAGAAGCAGGAGGGTCAGAGTTCAAGGCCAGCCTGGGTTGTGTGAGACCACATCTCTCAGAGATGGAGAAAGAGTGAGAGACAGAGAGACAGAGACACACAGAATATTCATTGGCAGAGCAGTGCCGGGCTCTGCAGGCAGGAATGGTGCTCTTGATGTCCTGTCCTAAGGTGAGCATATAGTCTGCTGATGGACCCTGACATCTCTTATCAAAGGTTGGAAGACAGGAGAGGCAGGGTAGCCTTGGGAAGCAGAGGTCTTAGTTTGGAAAAGAGGACTAAGGAAAGGCGGGGGGCCTGGGTGGGCAGGACTCAGGAGTCACTGGACCAAATGTGTCCCCCCATCTATGCGTGTGCTGAAGGGGAGGAGGCTGTACATACAGATGTGTGAGGTCTGAGGACCTCCCCCTCCCCCGCCCAGCTTCCTCCAGGGTAGGGCTGACAGGGCGGGGTCTCTAGGGAGCAATGCTGGCTGTCTCCCTCTTTAAGAGCCCCATAGCCCTGCACACCCCACAAAGAGTTGGCTCAACTGGGACAGAGAGGGACTGTGCCAGTCCCCAGTCTAAGCTGTGCCATCACATAGCTGGACCACGCCATCACATAGCTGGACACGCAGTCCCTGGCTCCTCACCTTCGCCTCGAAGAAGTTCTTGGCACCCTTCACGCCCTCTGTGGAGACGTCGATCTCCGAGAGGCGGGCCAGGACATGCAAGCCACTGTCTTCCTGCAACTCCCCTGCTGCTGCCTTGCGGAAGATCAGAAGGAACTGTGTGGCGGGGAGACACGGGGTCAGCAAGGCACGAGTGGAACAAAGTCCTGGGCCACACCCAAGCCTGGGCTCAGATCTTTGTAGAAAGGCAGAGCTATGTGCTCACCGGTGGGGCTGGGAGCTAGAGCTGGGTTTCAGTCCCTATCAATCCCTGTCTTTCTGGTGGACCTTGCCAGGACCTTGCCAGCTAAGGACCACACCCAATTCCCACCCTCAGCTTAAGCCTGCCTCTCCTATTTGTCATTCACATTTCTCCCGCATAAATCTGCGCTATATTCCACTCCCAAAGCCTGGGGGGGCATTTGCTCCCATTCTGCAGTTTGGAAAATGGTTCGGAGATGGCAAAAGGCTTAAGTGCCGGATGGGAATGGATGCTCTGACCCCAACCTGTTCCCATGGTCACTCTGATGTGGCCTCTTGTCACCTCCTGCACCCCAAGAAGCCCGTGACACCTCCTCTCTCCCCGACCTCCTGCCAGCTGTAAGCTGTAAGGGCCAGGGCTCCCTGAGCACTCGCCTCCCCAAACACGTAACCCCATGCTCTTTAGGACCCAGAACCACAGCCATCACGCTTTGGACCTTCATCCCTCCTGCCAGTTCCTAAACAGGCTGGCCCATAGCTTCTGTATCAGAGAATGTGAAGCTATCTCGCTTGGTAGCAGGCACCACTCCCTTTCCTCTGAGCCAAGCATGCGTCCAGGTGCCTCCCCTTCTAAATCAGACTATGCAGCCTTTCCTACAACTCAGCTGGGCAGATAGAAGTCATCCAAAATAGCTGGTTGTGGTGGCTTACATCTATAATCCCGGCACTTGGGAGGCGGAGGCAGGAGGACACCTGCCAAGAATGCCTTGCAAGCCTCACATAGCTATCTGGTATCCACAGTCTGTTGGCCAATGACAGTGCCATTCCATAGCAAAGGCCACCCAGTGCTTGGGTGTGGCAGGCTGGGGAGGAACTCACCTCCCGGAAGCTGAGTTTGCTGTCAAAGTCCTCATCCACCTCATTGATCATGCTCTTCAGGCCCAGGTGAGTCTGGGGGGCCCCCAGTTTCTCCATCATGAGTTTCAGTTCCATCAAGTCAATGAAGCCATCCCTGCCGGCATCATACCTGTGGACACAGAGAGGCTTAAGGGTACCCTGATGTGCCTCACGTCTGACCATGTAGCGAGGCCACAAGCCTGGGATACAGGAAGTGGTCAGTGTCTTCCTATCAGAGCTGGAAGGGACCTCACCACATGCTGGGGTAGCATCCTGTATTTGAAACAATGCTGATTCTCACACAAACCCGAGGCTTGAGGGAGGAAGCCACAGCCTCCCGTCCTGAGTGTGGGGTGAGCAGAAAGAGCTCCCACCGTGCCTGTGGATCCAGCTTCTGGTCCAGACACCTCTACAGGCACTTGAGGGGTGTCTCAGGCTCACCTTGGCCGGTCACAGAAGGAGCCTTCCTGGGCTACGACTGCCAAATGTCCTGCAAACACTGCCAACTGTCTCCTGTGTGTGGGGGGGGCAGGCGGGGAGGTGCAAAATAATTCCCAGTGGTCAGAGGATGGCGTGGAAGGTGGGCTCTTATTTTTTTTTAAACAGTCTCACTATGCATCCCCGGTTGTCCTGAAAGTCACTATGTAGCCCAGGCTGCCCTTGCACTTGTAGCAAGCCCCTGCCTCCCACATGTTGGGACTACAGACAGGCAGGCGTGCGCTGTCATGCCCCACTATTTATTTTTTTGTGGTGCACGCTCTGCTCCACCACTAAGCCACACCCCTTTACAAGGAACCAGTGACTCCTTTCACACCGCACCCTGCACACGAGGATCTGACTTCCTGTTCTGGCTCAAGCTAGGTTCCAGGGGAGAGAGTGAAAAACACCTGATAGGTGCTCAAGATGGTGAATAAGCGACTCAGGAAGGAATCCAGAGCCAAGAGTCTCAGTAGCCTTCGTGGAGCCCTGTGCCGGGAGGGAGGCGAGGCAAGGCCATGGTCACAGCGGGGCAGTGGTCTTGGGTGTGTCCAGGAACAGGGTGTTCTGGGAGCCTACAGGGAGTGGCGGGGGGTGCTGGGCAGCCTGGCACAGAACCAGCTGATAACGAGGCCTGTCCCTGCCTTTCCCTTCTTTCCTCTGCCACCAACAGCCTGGTGGAGACTGGGATCGGTGAGAACAGGGTCTAAGTGTCCCTTTCCTATGGCCACACTCCTTGTGTTATGAGTGACCAGAGGTGGCCTCCAGCCCATTTCCTAGCTGGTAAGGTGCTGCCCACACCGGAAGCAATGGCTTTGCCTGCAGGTCCATCAGGTCTTCCTGTCAGGGTGACTGTCTTCTGGGACATAAGCCTGGGGAGAGTGGCCTCAGGTGGCACATGGGGCTTTTCTGGTACCCGAGGCCTTCAGCTGGACAGATGACAACAGTCGAACACAAGGCACTCAGTTACTGACACTGAGCGCCTTCCCTGCTTATCTATGGGCTCCCCTTTGCCCCTCGCCAGTTACATACAGCCACACCCGACTTGAGACATCTAACAGCCCCCAGGAAAACCAGAGGCTCAGAGAGGCTAATTGACCTGGCCAAGCTCACACAGCAGTAAAGGAGCTGGGCTATCATCCCACGCCTGCTAGGCTGATGCACTTATCAATCTGTCTGTGCCCAGCCTCCTCCTGTGTCCTGCGGCCACGTGCAGAACAGTGTCTGCCGGGAACGCCAAGACGAGCATCCGTATGAAGGGTATAAATAGTTCATGCCTGAATGAGTCAGTAATGAAGCACAGAGAACACGGGACCATGGATTCCCTACAGAGTGAAAGGGCTGGGTGGGGGACAGGCAGGCAAGAGGGCCCTGAGGGCGGAAGGACTGCTGGGGGGGGCAAATGTGAGAGGATGTGGTGGGGTGGCAATGAGGCAGGCAAGGATGTCATGACCTCCATCTACAGCAGGAAGGGCGGCGAGGTGACTGGGTACCCCTCCTGTCACTGCGGTATGTCTGCAGGTGGTGGAGGGCTGGGTACCTGCTGTGTGCTTTTGACAAGAGGAGTGCCCGGTGAGGGGCTTGCCTTTCCCAGGGCAAGATATAAGGATGCCTCTCCTCTGTGCCCCTTGGCACCACAAAGTCCCCCTACTTTCTGAACGGGGTTTTCAGTGAAGGTTGGAGATGGGACATCATAGTTCTGATGTCAGACAGCCTGGGCTCCCCCTCAGTGCAACACAGGTTGTGTGTCCTTTGAGGGACATCTGGTAACATCCGGACCCATTCTTGGAGTCATGGGTGCTACTGAACAAACACCCACGAAGATGCCTACAGCATCCAGCATCCTGAGAAGAAATGGTCCTATCCTGTCTTAGCCTCTTTCCCGAGGCTGTGCTAAAAGAGCCTGATGCAAAGCAGCTTGGAGGGAAGGGGGTCTTTTTGCTCCCAATTCCAGGTTACAGCCACAATGGCTGGCTAAGTCAAGGCAGGGGCTTGAAGCTACTGGTCACATCGTACCCAGCAGGGCAGAGAGGATGAACGCATGGTGGCATGCTTGCTGCTACTCTGCTCACTTTCCCTACTTGCCCTAGTTAGTGCTAATTGTCAACTTGACACAGCCTAGCGTCATCTGAGAAGGGAATCTCAATTAAGGGTTTGCCCAGATCAGATTGGCCTGCAGGTCTATCTGGAGAGGATTGCCTTGATGGCTAATTGAGGGCCCAGCCCATTGTGGGCGGCGCCACTCCCTGGCCTGTGGTCCTGGGCTGTATTGGGAAGCTAGCTGAGCAGGGTTCCTACTTGAGGTCTGTCCTGCCGTCTCCCAATGATGGTCTATGAAACTGAAGTGTAAGCCAAATAAGTCCTCTTCTCCTCAAATTGCTTTTGGTCCAAGTACGGGAAGGAAATAATGCTGTTATGTAAATAAAAACCCAAACCTAGGGAGTGGTGCTGCCCGGTCCTACACTTGGTCTTCTCACATCCATTAGCATAATACATACCCCAACAGACACGCCCATAGGCCAACCAAGACAATCCCTCATTGAGGTCCCCTTTCTGGGGATTCTAAATTGTGGCAAACTGACAAATCGAAATTAACTGTCAGCGGTCCTAAATGTCACTGGACCGTAGTGGAGAAACCCAGATGTCATGGTGCCTCTTGGTTACTGGGAGACCTGCCTGGGCTCACAGATGACAAGCCCACAGCAAAGAGTCCATTCAAGGAGTAGCTACCTCTGCATGGTAGCTATCTATCACCATGAGATTTTGTTATCTTGCCAAGTAACCACCATGTGCCAGGCACTTTATTTTTATATGCTTAGCAATCATAGCAGGTCAGGACTAGGAGCAAGACCACTGGAGGAGGGAACTAGCTTGGGATTCAGACCCCAGCTTGGGAGGCACATGTCCCTTGTTTTTCTGGGTCCCCAGCTGGAGCTATATTCAAGGGTCTATGCTTCTTTCAAAGCCAGAACAACTCAGTCTAAAGGAAGCACACAGCATATCTAAACTTGGATGTCAAGTCGGGCTGTGGATTCCCTGGTTTCTGGCAGCTTCAGGCTGGGCCAGGCCAGGCCCCAAACCGCAGTCTACGTCAATCAAAGGTCAATCAATTACTAGGGCTGGGCTCCAACCCAGGCAGATTCCAGTCCCTGGGGGACAATGCAGGAGATAGCAACAGTTCCAAAAAAAAAAATCAATCCTCAGCTAGGTGACATAGGGCCAGAAGCCTGGTGCCAGGGTGAGAGATGGCCCTGGAGGAGGTGACCATTCCCCAAAGACCCTAAAAATGTACATCTGTAATGAGCCTGAAGTCCTGATGTGGCCTAAGGCTGGGGTGGCAGGGCTAACCTGACCAAAGACTTGATTGCATGCTCACATCGAAACCAAACCTCAGTTCTGCCTCTGCTGGCTGGGTGGCCTTGCTGGTCACCTGTCCCCACGACCCTCATCTTCACCATTCCTACCATACAGATTAAAGAACTCATTTTGAGATTGAGGCGAGGATTGGGAGATGGTTAAAGCTGACTCAGCACAGGCCAGGCCCACAGCAGGTACTTAATACATGCTAATTGGCAATAATAACCAAATGCTATCGCCTGCCTTTAGGGATATGAAAGGGTAAATGCTGATATAAAGTGGCCAGCACACAGTAGGTGCCTAAAACCCATTAATGTCCTCAAGATCACACACCAGATACTGCACTGAGCATCTCACTCCCTTACTATGAAAACGGCAGCAACAGTGGAATAATAAAAGCCACCCTGGAGCCCCAAAGCATTAATGCTCAATCATAAAGACCAGGGTCTGGTTCACAGCACCCAGGTCTGGTTCACAGCACCTGGGTCAGGCAGCTCTTCCCTTTAACTCCAGCTCCACAGGATTCGACTCCCTCTTTTGGCCTTCTGGGGTACTGCATCATAAAATGCACACATGTGCGCACCAGAACACTAAATTAAAGAAAAAAAAATACCAAAACCAAAACCAAACCCCACTATGCTGGAGCTGAGTGTGGTGGCCCTTGCCTATAATCTCAGCATTTGGAAGATAGGGGCAAGAGGATTGCAGTGAATTTGAGGTCAGCTTGGTTTACATAAGAGAGTTCAAGGCCAGCTATGGTGGTCTTAAAAACAAAGAAAGAAAAAAAAGAACCCCTGCTTAGGGCTTGATGGTGCAGGGCTGGGAGGAGAGGCTTAGGTGGAAGTGACCAGGGTGGGGGTGGGTGGGAGGTGCATCTGTCTGGATAATGACAAAGGGGCTCCCCAGAATTTCCCCTCCTCTGTAACTTACTTGTCCCCTACTAGGCCTGACTTAGGGGTCTGGCTAAGCTGAAGGAGAAGGAACCTCAAACTGCAAAGCTCCAAGTCTCCCTGCTTTCTGTCTGTGGGTAAGGGAGGTGACGGTGGTGACCGTCCCCATGCCTCCAAGCCAGTGAAGCCTGAGACCTTGGCTGGGGAGGCCCCTTGCCCTAATGAATTGAAGCTCATTTCAATTCATTAGGATTGAGAGATGGTTAAAGCTGACCATCCCCAAGCAGGAATTGAAGCTCAGAGGATCCAGGAAATGAAAGGTTAGCCCTCAGGGCTCCTCCACATAGTCTGGTCCATCAGAGTGGGCAGTGATAAACCCAGAGTCACACAGCAGGTGGGATTCTACTAGCTGCCTCCTTCTTCCTCCTGGACCACTGGGGTGAGGAGAGTCTCATGTGTTTCAAGTACATAGGTCAGGTGGGGGAGGTTGGACCCAATGCTCCACTTGGGGTTGGCCCAGAGGGTCAATGTCACCCAGCTCTGTCAACGAAACTCCCAGGCTTTGGAGCTCAGCACCTTTCCCCAGCAGTGGAGGGAGGCTGCTGTCCTGGCATCCGGCCCACATTCCTGCCTGCCTCCCCCTGCATAGTTCTTAACTAGGGGAGGACTCAGCAGCTGCTGCCCAGGATGCCAGAGACAAAAATCCCTCCCATCACCCTCCCTACAGCTGCCACCCAGGCAGACCCTGTCTTTCGGCCTAACTGTGGTCCTATAAAGAAGCTGGCTTCCTCCTAGCTTCAACTCTCCCCTCCCTAAATTCTGTTAATCCAGAGTCACAAAAGTGAGCAGCGCCTGGCTCCAGTGACATGCAGTATGGATGCCTGGTCCAGTCCCAAGGCAGGCTCCTTTCACAAGGTTATCTATCCTTCGTGGAGACTTTGATGAACATCTTACCATATGCTGGGTACTGGGCCAAGCGTGCTGTGTCAGACTCTCAGTACAGACATCCCGTTTCAACAGACAAGGAGACTGAGACACGGAAAGGAAGTGCACGGGCCAAGGTCGGCGGGGACACGGATAAGAACCGCGCTCCCTATGCTTCCAGACCCACGTGGGAGAGCTCCAGAGCTGCAAAGGATTGTGCAGCAGAGGTCATTTCACCACGCCCCCTCCCCCAGTAAGGGCCAAATGCCCATGCACTTCTCCTGCTTGGTGTCTTGAATACCTCCGAGAGCAGGAGGCTCACTGTTCCCTTTGCCATTGGACACATGGCATTGATTGCTCCTCCATGCAAAGCCACTATCACAGCTGTCGCAACAGCAAAGGGAAGGGGCACAGGGAACTACATTCTGTCCCTTCTGGCACCCAGCCCAGGCTTGTGCTGCTGGCTCCAAGGGGCCACAGGATAGACTGCGGAAGGGGTGCTGTTTATAGATTCGGGGTCCCCCGTCTATGTGCTACATTATCATCATGAATATCTTATTTTCAGGATTATTAAGGAATAAGTGTAATCATAAATAGAAAGGGGCAACCATGGATGCTTCAAACCTATTAATTCTATTCTAATAATTAAGTGGCTGTATTCTGAGGCCTCCCCCATCCTGTGTAGGAGGGGTCTCAGTGGCTCCTGAGCCTCTATATCTTGAGAGATGGGAAGGTATTCTTGAGGGTAAGTGACACTTTGCTAGCTCTTCTGGCCAGCCTGGGCCTGCTTGCTTGTCTCTATGGGAAGTGCAGGTGGGTCCCAGGAAGGACAACTCAGCAGGCACAGCAAGCATGTCGTGTCCCCACCCTCACTGACTGACTCATGGGAAAAGCCAGACAAGCATCACTTCTCCTTATTCTCCTTAGGGTAGAATGTGACTTTGATCGCCTGACCTAAGACAGGGGGATTTAGGGCAGGACCAGGGTGCCATGTTCTCTGTCCCCCAGCCCTAGGCTTCCAGAGAGCCTGAGGGTCCCATGAGAGTCCCCGAGCTGACAATTACTTGCTTGGATGCTGTCATGGCTCAGGGTTGTCTTAACCCCAAGTCTGACACCACCCACAGGCTGAGCCAAGGTGACAACGTGGGAGCCTCCTGTCTCTGCTCTACATCCCCCGCCTACCCTTAATCATCACTTATGATAGTGATCATGGAGACCGTTACTTAATGTCTAATATAATCCGGTGAGTGTGGTTACATACGCTTGACTCCATTCATCTTATTCCTGAATAGCTCAGACAGACAAAATCACCTGCCACCCTACAGTCACCCGTAAGGGACGTGGCAGGAGCCTGGTACTTTCTTCCTTTGTCTCTCTCTTTCAGTGGTATACTGGGGATGAATCCCAGGGCCTCCCTCATGCATGCTAAGGTCTCACCAAGTTGCCCAGGCTGGTCTTGAACCCACTTTGCAGCACAGGTTGGCCTTGGATGTTCTATCCTCCTGCCTCAGCCTCCTGAGCAGCTGGGATGACAGGCCTGCTCCTCCAGGCTGGGGAGGCCCTTGCGCACTTGTGGAGATGCATATTCTGAACTGACCAAGTTAGGGCACAATGCTGAAGGTCTATAGATCCCGTGAGGGAGGAATCAGGGTCCGGAGCCAGACCCAGGATGAAGCAATTCCTCTGCCTCTCACTAGCTATGGGACCTTAATCTTCTGAGACTCAGTCTCCCTACCTGTGAAGTGGGTGCTGGGAATCTTACAGGATGTTAGGAAAGTATTAAGAAGGGAGCCAGCAGGGATGGAGAGATGACTCAGTGGTTAAGAGCACTTGCTGCTCCTGCAGAGGACCTGGGTTCTATTCCCAGCACCCATACAGCGGCTTCAACTGTCTAATAACTCCAGTTCCAGGGGATCCAGTGCCCTGCACAGACCTCCACGCAGGCAAAACACCTGTATACATAAAACAATAATAATAATAACTAATAGAAGAAAACTAGTGTCCTGGCACCCAATGGGTCAGTAGTGGCCCCATTCATTGGCCAAGTAAGAACTTCCTGCTCGGTACTGCCAAGCCCAGTCCCAGCTCCTCACACCTGCCTGGTTCTGCAGCCTCTCTTCTAGTAAAGCAGAAGTCCATCAGGAAGGCTGCTGGGCAGCCAGAAGGAAGTTAGTGGCTGCAGGGTGTGGGGACTGTCCTTGAGAGAGGCTGCAAAGAAACTTCAGCCCGGCTGGCCTTGCAGAACCAGCCACTGACCTGCCTCTGGCAGCACTGAGGACTCTGGAGCCCGGACTCTTCCAGCTGAAGCCGGGCCTGGACCTCAAGCGACAGAGGAGTGTGAAGGAGAGAGAAGAGGGCAGATAGGAAAGTTCCCAGAAGGGATGGGGGGAGGGGAGGTGACTCAGATGCAGAGGGGAAGTGGGAGGAAAGAAGAAGGGGCCCTCTGTTGGGAATCCTCCCTCCCTGGGGCGTGAGGCACCCCAACCCCCACCAAGCTATGCTCTGACTTCTGCAAGATCAGAAACCCCTTCCACCCCCCTAGCCTCCTGGATCTAGTCACACAACTCGCATGCAGGACTTGGTCAAGCGACTCAGCCTTTGAGGCTTGAGGTCGAAATTGACCCCTGAGGTACAGGTGTGTTCCCTGGGCACTCTCTCTAGTAAGGCCAGGGCCCTGGGACAGCTTAAGCTTGACCCTACCCACAGGAAGCCGCAGTCTTTTCAGAGGGTAAAATACAAAAGTCTCCCATTACTGGCCCTTCACCAGACTCCCATCCATGAGTTTCTCTGAGGCCCTTGGCTGCAATTTGCATATGCAAAAACTTAGGAAGCTAGATGTTAGGTGACAGGCAGCACCCTTGTCTTCTTAGACCACTCATAGCCTTAATAGTCCCCAGACCATGTCTGTGCTGTTTCTGGCTTCACACACTCAATTCTTAGCACTTGGCCAGCTAGGTCCTCCAGGCCCAGGAGAAACAGAGGCTCAGAGGCCCTGTACCCTGCCCAGAGCAACCCAGCTGGGTGACAAGGGGCTGTGTCCCAGTTTTGGGCCACTCTGAGGGCTGCTGTTTGCTCTTCCCTTTTCTTCTGCCACCTGCCTTCCACGTAATTAAGTGATAATGAATTCATTTCTCTATTTTTGTTATTTATCAAAGCAATATGTAGCTGTCAATCAGAGTGTCTGTTGGGCAAGAGGAAAGAGGTTCATGGGCTGGATCTCTGTCATTCTGGCCCAAAGCAAAGGACGGCTGCCAGCCTAACAGCCTGGTAGCTCCTCTGGGGGGAAGCGGAGGCAGCCAGAGGCTCATTTCGAGCTACCTCAGTGTCAGCGCTGATGACTGCCACCAGGGCTAGGGCATATGCTGGACTTGGGATTGTGATACCAGTAACTTAGCAAGTATGGATTCTGTGCCAAGTACTTGGCTGAGCACTTGAAAGCACTATCAGGATGAGGAAAGCCGCCCAGAAAGGGTTAAGTAAGGTGCTCAAGGTTCACGTGTGGTTAGGTCCATGGCCACCCAGGCCTGCAGGCCATCAACCAGGAAGGGAAGAGAGGGAAGGGCAGGTGGCCCCAGGAGCTTGTGATGAAAAGCTGCAGCCAGAAGGAAAGGGAAGCCAGCCTGCCTGACACAAGGGGTCCTGAGATGAAGTGGGCCGGGAGGAGGCTAGGCAGAGGGACCGGGCTAGTGCGGGCCAGGCAGGACAAGGAACTAGGGCACCTTCCTCCTCAGATTCCACAGCAGATTCACAGTTATGTGACTGCCTGAAAGGCAGGCAGGCGTCAGCTTACAGAGAGAACTCTCCAGAGCTCTTCCGAGGCTGCTGTCAGTGCAAGGGTAGCCATCCCTGAAATTTTGTGGGTCTGTCCCACATCTTTTTTTTTTTTTGCCTTGGAAGCTTCTAGAAACAACTCTGAATGAGTGGGCAGAGAGAGGGGAGGAGAAGGGTGGCAAGGGAAGAGAGAGAGAGAGAGAGAGAGAGAGAATGGATATTGCCTGAGGCTATCGGGGTGGGGGTGCACAGGCTCTAAGATGCACGGCCTCTATGCTTGGCAGCAGGCAAGACTCAGCCCGTGTCATCTCTAAGTCCTACCTTCAGGCAAACCTATAATCCTGAGCAGACCATTTCTCTTTTCTGGGTCTCAGTTTTCCTGTCTGTAAAATGGGGAGAGGGGCTGGAGTCAGCTGGCAGTGTGGCGGATGGCAGAGCCTGCTGCTGTTTCCTCCCATTCTCCCTCTACCACTGACTGTCCCAGGGGCACATCTGCTCGTCTACATTGAATAGATGGACCAGGAGATTGCGGTGAGCATCAAGGCTCAAGATCCTGACGGAATAAGGCTGGAACATAAGAGCCTTTGAGAATCACTACACACCACCTATCCCCCCCTTGCACTTGGGTAGACTGAGGCCCAGGGACGATACCTCCTAGCTGTGGCTGCCAAAGAAAAGCCATCTTCACTTCCCAGGGACACCGACTTCCTCTCCTCCCTGCCCCCCTGCTCTCCACAGAGCCCTGGCTGCGATCTTGGGACCTGCTGGGCCCCAGGAGGCAGCAGCCACTCGCACAGTGGAAGCAGAACAAGCATTCTGTGCTTGGAGAGGCCTTCTGTGGTGGTTCCCAGCCGGGATTCGGCTGGGCTAGGCTCATCAGGCACAGTAAGGCCTTGTTTCCCTGAATACAACATCAGCAGCTTTGTGCCCCAGCCAGGGGGACTCTGGCGAGTGGCACTTCCTTCCCCTGAGGACCAGTTTTCTGGTCTCTTCCTGCCCTGCCACCACCCCCAACACCCCAGCAAGCAGCTAGTGCCAAGAGGTAGCTCTGAGGAGTCCACAGAAGTACCTTCTCCATCAAACTCCTTCCCCTCAAAACAGCCTGTGTAAATTGAGGACTCTTTGCAAGCACACAGCTTCCAGACCATTCTCCCTACTGGCTCTCCACCAAAGTTATTTCTCCCAAGCTTGTTCTTTAGGGGTATCTGGGTTCCCCAAAACATTGCTATAGTTTGGGGGATAAGAATACTACAGAAACACAAGAGAAGGGTGATTGCTGAGTAAGGGAAAATGGGCTGGTGGCGGCCACACGGGGAAAGTCAGCTACACACACAGAAAGGGGTATTGGGGTATATTTCAAGACACCGACGCAGGTATCTGTGATAGAAAGCTCTGAAGGGCAGACCATGGCTTTTGGAGCTGCTGGTCTGAGTTCAAATCCTGATCCTACCATTTTGGAACTGTGAAGTCCTGGCAAGTAATAGTCTGTGGCTGGACTCCATCTGTGCAAGGGTGATGCAACCATCATGGGTCACGGGGTTGGTGGGAGGCAGGCGTGAGCTCCTTCTCAACCCTATCAGTTCGGGAATCTACGATACACGTGAACGCCCTCTGGACTGCCCCACAGGGCAGCTCTACCTGGTCTAGGGTTCAAAAGCAAGGGGTGTGGGTTCAGTGGAGTCTAAAGCAGGGGTGTCCTCTAGCCCTTTAACCTCCATGGAGAGGTCTGGGGTGGCATTATAGTAACAGCATAAGGCTTCTAGTCACCCAAGGCTGGGAACCTAACCCTCTTCCCACGTGAGGGCTGGCTGTGAGTGTGGAGAAGTGGGAAGAACCTCTCTGAACCCTGGCTGTAGGGAACGCCCCCTTCCTGGCTTCCTGGTTGGTGTCTGGGCACTGTCTACTGGGTGGGGCTGGGGCTACCAATCCTTTACCTGCCCACTGTTGTCGGCTCTAGGGCTCCCTGCAGACGTCACCCAGAGCTCAGCTGAGGTGGTTTTTGCCCCATCTGGCACGCACTCCAATCTAGTACTATAGGACCGACTGTTCCCTTTCCAGGAACCGTAGGTGATGTGACAGGAAGTAGGGATGACGGGCATATGGAGGGGCACTGGCACCATCCCTACCCCCATGGGTACTGTCTCCCCCCGCACACACATTGCTTGATTTTGTGGGATGTGGAATGGCTGAGCCCACAGGTCTAGAGGGCATCCATCCTTCTAGCCTGGTAAGGGTACAGCTTGGAATCATAGGAACTGGAAGGTAGGTAGAGATGGGAATTCCCAGGCAGGGCAGAGGAAGGGGCTCCCTTTCTGCCCAGAGGGAGGATGGGTGCCAGGGATTGTATGGGAAGTGGGGGGGACTATTGCTGGGGAGAGGGCGTCCTTCTGAAAGAAAGCAGGGGTCATCACTGCATGGCCGATGAGTGAGAGACGTGCACCCACAGTGTATGGCGTGGGTCTAAGGCCCGAGGGGACTCTGCCCTGAAGGGATGATAGGGGAGTTACATGTTTGTAGACTGGGGAACAGGGACAGAGGAGCCCTTTCCTAGCAAGCCCACCTCAGTGTTAAGGAAATGGGACCTAGTCAACAGGGTAGGTGGGAGGGGGTGGGAAGGGCTGAAGGGTTTTTCACCACAGTAAGTAAACAGAATAATTGGTGTGGGGGGGTGAGTCCCAACCCAGAACTAGAGCTACCAGAGCTAAGCAAAAGAAATTAAGGGACCCTAGTAAAAGGCATATGCTTGGCGCGGGTGCCAAGAACGGGACGGCCCCCCTTGAGAGGCACTGGGGGCGCCTGTACCGCTTTGGGGATAGGGAGTCCAAGTGGGATGGGAGAGGAAGGGAAGACACCGGCCCTTTCTTGGTGTGTGTGGGTGTCGGGTGGTAGGTTCAGTAACATTTACAGTGAGAGGGGAGACGGCACCCTGTGTGGTGGTGAGGACTCGCTAGGGACCTGTGATTATCTGGAAGAGACCTCGGGTGCCCCCAACCCATGTGGGGTATCCTGAGAGCAGCATCACCAGGAGGGTGGTCATAGCCAGGGCCAGGAAAGGGAGGGGGTCCCCAGACCCACTTGCGCGCTGGGGTGGTGGGTCTGGAAGCCTCGTGGCCCTCCGGAAAGGGCGCCAGAGTTCTCCACCCTGGTGATTCAGGGTCCTGAGGGAGCCTGGCTGGGGATGCTGGGGTTCGGGCCCGAGGCCGGGTCTAGGGTGGCGGGGAACCGGGCGCGAGGGCACTCACTGCTTGAACATCTTCTCCATGTCTTTGATCTGCTTCCTGGAGAACTCCTTGAACTCGGTGTAGGGGTTGAAGACGCGGCGGCTGGGCGAC
>LOJH01031597.1:0-16786 GCA_001685095.1 Ellobius talpinus
CATCATCATCATCATCATCATCATCATCATCATCATCATCATCATCATATAAAGAATAATGAGCCCTCTTGCATTTCCAGGTACTGGGAGGGATTTGTAAGGCATAAACATGACCTGATGGGAACTGACTCACCTGTACAGCACTTTCTCACCAAACCTTCCAAGGTACCTCATACAGAAGCCAGAGCCATGCAAGCGTTTGAGGATATGGCGTGTCGCATAAACATAGCTCAAGCTGTAACCCAAAGTAGAAACTCCGCAGTCTGCTGTGGCAAGAAAGGAAACGGAATCCAGAGAGATTGGAACTCTATAAGTTACCCTTGCACTTCTGCCTCCATATATATGAGTTGATAGTAATGGCTTGTAGCTACATTCCAGAAGATTCTGGGAACCTGTTCCATCAGTAGAAGCACCCAAGATTTGTTGGTAGCATATTCACCGTAATGATGCTACATGTGTGTATCCAAAACTTAGAAAGATGGAAAATCAATCAAAATTTACAAATAAATGCATACAAGGGAATTAGGGGGAAAAAAGATACAATGTCCCAGTCCATCTGGTTTCTCCAGTTTGGAAGCTTTACTGGAGTCTGTCAGAATGCCCACAAAACACAGAATACATTCTATTAAAATATTAAATTTCAATGAAAATAAAGTCATCCCGCCCCCACTAAAAAACTTAAAAAGAAAGATCACGTCTGTAGAAACAAAAGCAGGCTTCCAGTGACATGGTCCCAGGCAGGCACGTTGGACTCCACACACCACTCCACACACACCCTCCAGAACTACGTCTTAAGAGGAAATACTGGTCTATAGAGTAAGTTCCAGGACAGGCTGCGAAGCTGCAAAGAAACACTGTCTCGAAAAAAAACAAAAAGATAAAAGGACTACCAACCCG
This sequence comes from Ellobius talpinus, assembly GCA_001685095.1. Classification (NCBI taxonomy): domain Eukaryota; kingdom Metazoa; phylum Chordata; class Mammalia; order Rodentia; family Cricetidae; genus Ellobius; species Ellobius talpinus. The sequence goes on from LOJH01031597.1 coordinate 898, forward strand.
AAGATTGTCCTGCCATGACACCCTTCAGGTGCTATCTCAGGACCCAAATCTCAGCTTCTTCGAAGCTTAAGAGACAGAAGGGTCTTTGTGTCACCAACCAGAAGGAAGGGAAGCCAGGAAAGACGGAATTCATTCCCTTACAAAGTCAAAGAGAATTTCTGCTCCCTGTGACCTCTGTAAGGTCTCTTTTCCAAAGTAAATTTCATCTCTGTTAATCTTGTAGACTAATATTAAAATTATGTACAGAATACAGCTTTTATCTAACACTTCTCTCTATGTGCCGATTTTCAAGACTGTTTGCTTGGGGAACCCCCACTGGACCTCCAATTTGGAGTGGATCCCACAGCCCAGGGAACAGGATTACTTCTGTTTATCTATGGTTTTATCGCACTTGCTGATGCGCTGTCCAAGAAGCAGGGCTCACCCTCAGCATAAGGCTGTGGGCTAAGTCTCCCATCCCAGGATCCCCTTAGCTCAGGCTGCAAGTCAGGAAGACCCTAGGAACCTAGAGAGAGAAACGCATCTTCCAAGAGCCCCATCTGTGGACTTGGAACACACTGAGTCTCTGAATAAGCTAAGGAGAAAAGCAGCCTTCTCACATGTGTCTACTTCAGATCTGCTTCCCATCTCCGACATGATTTATTAGATCTAATAAAATTCGGAGCTCGAACTTGAGGGAAATTTTCCTAAAAGATGTATGACGCCACATCAGAGTAGGAAAAAAACTCTAATATTTTCCTCTCAGAAGAAGGAAACCCTCAGTGAAGCCCTGGACTTTGGAGAGAAGAGAAGTAAGTTAAGTTCTCCCCTGCGATGAACAAAAGGTGGGATAAATGTACTCAGAAGGAGGGAAAAGGCACAACTCCAGAAAGTTCTCTGAATCTTTGTGGCCTTTGATAAAACCTGAGGAGGTGCCAGTGGGTACCTTCGGTTTATAAGCAGTCAGTGGAACATAGGAGAAAGCCTGGATGGCAGATTTCCCCAGAGAGTGGCAGAACTGTGTTTAATGGTAGGGCACCCAAGAGATGGAAAATTACCTGGTGTCAAAGAACCCCACGTGTGTGGTCAGAAGAGGAACCCAGAAGCGCCGGGCATAGAGGACCTTTCCTATCCCAGAGAAACCTCAATATCTAGCAATGTCTCCATCTATTTATTTTCACTTTTACTTCTTGGGAGGGAGGTGGATGTGGATGTGCGCATATACACCAAGTGCGCATGCGCCACAGTGCGTGGGTGGAAGTGAGAGGACACACTGCAAGAGTCGGTGCTCGCACTCGGGTCTCCAGGTGTGGCTGCAAGCACCTTTACCCAGCTGAGCCATCCCAGCAGCCCTCAGTACCAAGTTTTGTAAGTAAAATTGTCCTTGATCTCAATGGTACCCACTCACTCGCTCACGGTACCTGGCAGCTTTGATGCTTCTTCAACCGTCAAAGCATTTTAGCCCAAAATGCCTAAACTCCGTACTCCCTGGGGCCTTCCCCAAAAGTTATTTTGCCCATCCTTGATCTAGATTTTAAAAACCAATGGATATACCCAATAAACACGTCCAATTATTACATGCTGTTCACGGAGGCTGGGGAGATATCAAGTGCTGCTGTGTACACATGAGTACCTGAATTTGGGTCCTGCCATAACTCACGTGAAAAGCCATGAGCTGGGGAAATAATTCAGTGGATAAAGCACTGGCAATGCAAGCATAAGGGCCAGAGTTAAGATCCGCAGAACCCAACTAAAAGCCAGGCAGGTGTAGCAACCACATTTAATCCCAGCTCTCAGGAGGCGGATCAGGGCCTCCCTGAGGCAAGCTCGTTAGCTTGATTAGCTGAAACAGGTAAGCTCCGGACTCAGCAGGAAAACCTGACCCAATAAATAAAATAGAGCAATCTACGATAGAAGACATCCAACATCAACTCTAGGCCTCCACATACATGTGTACACACACGTGTGTGCACAAACACTCAAATCTACATACAAACATTTAAGGCCAGGAGAATGATCAATACCCTGACTTGATAATTATACATCGCTGAAGGTATTAAATTATGACACTGTCCCTCATAAACCCCACATAATTGAAATTACAAATAAGTAAGAAGCGAAAGGGTGGAGAAATGCGGGATAAACTACAAAGTGCACATCACCTGTGACTGCAGTTGTACCGGTCATCAAAGCCACCATCAGTTCAGGAGCAAAGATGTTCACACCTGATGGAGTTCTGAAATCCAGCTGTGTTGCTTCGCTTCTGTACAACTCATTAATACAAGTGAAAATGTCTCCAACATCTGTATCCAAACCATCCCCAGAGAGTCAGTGGTTCCATGTCACAGGTTAGATTCACTCCCAAATCCAGCCCCCATCACCACGCTGGTGAACGGCGTGCCTTCTTAGCTGTGCTTGGCTTCATTTAAAATGATCCTTGTGCATTCCCCACAAGGGCTGTGGAACACATCCATAGCCTGCCACGGGTGTCATGCCCTTGAACAGTGTGATAATGGTTCCTTTGTCATAAACCCCAGCCTCCAGGTAAAGAAACAGACACACAGTGATTCAAATGCCTCACATAATGTTGACTCTGGGATTCAAACCTAGACTCACTGAAATCTGAGTACATTCCCCCTGACAGTTGTAATAGCTACCACTTTTTAAAAGTATGCTATAATCTTTTTTAACTATAAAATCAGTTGTACTTTAATCTAAATTTTGTATGTGAAAGTAAAATTTGTTCACTCTACAGGCAATGTCTGGCACAAATACCCCTTCTGATAATTCAGCATCTACTTCAGAGCTCCCTAACTAAAGATTAGAAACCCCTAGGGGAATCTTTATGGATAAGTCTGGGGAGACTGTGGACCATTCAGAAGGCAGAGCTAAGCTGACAGACATAGAGTCACTGGGGAAGGCCTTGGGATTTATAACTCTGCCTTGGTTCCAGCCAGAGCTCTTCAGTGACTACCAATGAGATATAGCCAGCCACCTCACACTCACGTGGCCATAATTGCAAGCCACCATAGACTCCCCCTATGATGCCATGAGCCAGATTAAATCCTCCCAGCCTGGTGTTGCTTTTGTCAAGTACTCTCCTATGGCAGTGGGGAAAGTAGCTAATACATTATGCCTTGTGGCAGCTCAGTTGAGCATGGACCCAAGCTTTTCCCTCATCTTGAGACGCTTCTCTTTCTCCTCTGGTCTTTCCCTCCCAAACTTCTCCAGTTCTCACTCTTTTCCCTGCCTCTGCCAGATGTCATGAGGGGCAAATGACCTATTGTTCACAGAGCATCTATTCTATATCTACCAGGACCCCCTCTCCCTAGATAGATTAACAAGAGAGCTATGCCCTTCACTGCCCTTATGAGATTCTGAAATATTCGATACAGAGCAAGAACAGAATGTTTGTGATGCATGGACAGATGGGTGAATGGAAGCATAGATCACACAATAGGCAAAGAATATGCCTCAGCAAAACTAAAAGACTAATTATTTATGTTACTAAAGGAGTTTCTCTTTGCAAAATTACTTATTAGATATTCTTCTCTTGTGATAATATACAGACGAAACAAAATCACCTTAGCCAGCCATTTTGGAGTGTGCATACTTTCACCACTGAGTGCAGTCACCACCACCATCCCTCTAGACTCTGTCCCTGTGGACATGAACCCACCACTCCCCTTCTTCAATCTCTGCCTGTGACTCCAGGTCCCCATAGGAGTCTGCTCATACACCGCTTTTCCTTCTGTCATGGATTTATTTCACTGGACACAATATACCCAAAGCTGTCTTCAAACTCATGATCCTCCTACCTCAGACTTCCTCAGAGGTCTGTACCATCATGCCTGGCTCAGTTCACTCATTCCTAAAAATTTGATGGTGGGTGCTGATGGAAAGGAAAGAGATTGAGACCGATCAGAAGATACCTGTGTGCAATGAGTCATGCTCCAGCACTGCCTGCTCCAGGCCGGAACTCAAACACAGCTTCTCACAGATACATCTGTTTCAGAATACAAAGAACCCTGTCTCTTAGATCAGTGGAAGAGAATAGCTATACTCCAGACACGGTGTAAAACTTCTTATTGTCTCACCAAACCCTCGTGAGAACTCAGGGTTGGGACCTACGTGATTCCCACTTTAAAGATAAGAAAATGAAGCTTGCTGAATACTTACCAAGTTTTGCGCCCTGAATCACAGCCAGGAAATATTAGGGCAGAGATTTAAACACATTGGGGATGATCAGATTCCCAAACGCCACATCCTTTAATGCCTCCCACACATTAAAGTTAAGTCAATCAACCAGCCCATCCTGAGATAGACTGAGCATGCTCAGTGTGATCGCAAAAGACAGTGCCAAGGAAGAGGCCTTTGTGTTACAATTAGACTTACTAAAGCCTTTTTAAAGATGGAAGGACAAACAGACGGGCTTCTGAGGAATGGAAGAATTTTACGATTGGACAGTTTGTCACCCATCTGCGTGTGTCACATGATTGGGGACTAGAGGAGCAGGAGGGCCCCAAGGAGGCTCCAGTGTGGCTCCATGCAGCCTGCCCAGAGGAAATGTGCAACCCATGCTCTCAGGATGCAGAGTCCCTGACGTTACATTTGCAAAGCTTTTGAGTTCCTGCAAGAGAGGCTCCAGAAACACGAGGTGAGTGTCATAAATATGCATGTGTACCTTATTCCCTGTTAGCGTTAGTGCCCTACTGGGTGGAGTGTATGTCTGACATGCTCGAAACTTAAGGGGCGATGTCCCTTTTGATTACAGGGCATTCTTCAGAGAATAACTTTCAACCAAGTCCTGTGTGCACAAAGGCAACATCTTTTCAACTCAGGCCAAGCAGAAAGTCTGCCTTGAAGTAAGGGTTGCACTGAGGCAGGATGCCAGCTTTATACTCCCACGTCTTTCTAGCTGGTTCTCTGTGCCTTGCTTCAAAGGCTGAGTTTGTCAAGATATGTAAACGGCAAAGCCCCACTAGCTTTCTGGGGTAGATGAAGTGTGGTAAAGGGTAATATCCAAGCCACCTCCTTCCGGAACTTCTCTAAAGGGAAAAGCACCATTGAAGACACAGCCATTCTGGGTGACAGGAGGCAGCTGAACATGGCAGACATTCTCAGCATCAACTCTGTGCTCTGAGCTGAGAGTCTTCTCCAGCAGACACCCTACCTTTGTCTCCGCTCAACTCCATCAAATCTGTATTCCTTTGCTGCTGTGGTCCATGCCTACTCTCCTTGTGGTTTTAAAGAGACTCTGAGTAAGGGTCACAGCCTTCTGCCAGGCACCCTATCTGCTCAAGGCTTGTTGCCTCCACCATGGTACTCACCTCTACCTCTGGGCTATCGGGTGCTCATCTGTCACAGTGCTCCAAAGGCGCTTCTGGCTTGACTTTATCCTCGAAAGCTTCTGAGTTACTGTTGTCTAAAACTGTTATTTCATGGCTGGCAGGTGTGGAAACAGCTGGATGGATTCGGGCTGATATCTGCTGATCTGGATGCAAAACGGCATTGGCTCTAAAGCACTGAGCTCTACAGAGGGGACAGAAATCAATGGGCTCACTGCTGTGAATATCAAGTCGCAGAAGCTCTGCCTTCTACAAACACAGTCATTCCCAGCTCCCCAGATAAAGGTGCTCCCAGGATTAGCAGAGTCGCGATACTGTGACAGGCTCTTTACCAAGGTCTGTCATCTCGTTAAGTCTGCGTGCAGTAGACTGTAGACTGATGGGGGCGTCAAAGGCTGTTGAACTACAGGCATTTTTGTGAAGAGAAATAAATGTAGATATTCACAGCCACCCAAACCAACCTTGGTTTGGTCTCTACTCTGGTTTCAGTGGCCTTTGCAAACTGTGAGGGACAGGACTGAGCCAGCCTTAATCATGTGGCCTGGTTAGCTTTAACTCTCAACCTGACCAGTCTAGTCACCTGGGAAGGGAGGCACGATTGAGGGATTTCCGGGGTCATATTAGCCTGTGGGCGTGTCAGGGGGGTGTCTTTATTGTTAATTGATATGGGAGGGCCCTGTCCACCAGCGGTGGCACCATTCCCTGTACCAATAAACAATGAGCCTTCAATGGAGCCAGCAAGTAGCATTCCTCTACAGTTTCTTCTTCATGTTCCTGACTTCCCTCACTGATGGACTCAAAGTCACCTTTAGCTAAAATAAACCCATTCCTAAAATAAACAACCCTTGGTTGTTTTAGCCAGAGTAAAATGACAAAATTAGTGAAGAGATTAGAGCAATCTGACAACAGACACTTGTGAAGGCGGCCAAAGCTCAGCCCTAAGCTGTGACTCCATCACCTGTGCTCCCCAAGGTGACCTCAATTGTTTACAGTCATACAACCCAAGCCATTAGATGGCTATTGCTAAGGTGGCCTGAATATGGATAGAGGGCGTGAAGATTATGTTCCAGGAATCTGCCCTGAGTCTAGTCCAAAGAGAGACATGAAGTCCCCAGTTATTCACTCAGCCAACCCCTGCTTGTGGGCTGGAAGTTCTGATATTGGTCCTGTCCAGTCTAGGACAGCACAGCCGGTGTGCAGTTACCACAGTGATATGACAGACAGTGACGGGGACAACAGTGAGACACATAAGTTCAGCCATGACACTTTTTTTGGAATCTGGCCTATGAATTTGATAACCATAGCTTAAAGAGACAGTAAAGCCTCCTGAAGTTCACGAATAACCCACAGGTAGGGAGGTAAGATAAAGGAAAGTAACATAGGTGATCAAACACCTAAGGGACAACAATTTCAGTTGAGATGAGCTTGTCAATCATGGAAACAAGGTACAAGGGAACCCTTCAGTCTTGAGGAGAAGGGTCTTATGGTCCACGGACATAACAGCCAGTCAAGGCTTCTTCTCTGAAGATGGCATTGCCTCTGAAAGCCTGATGTCTGCAAGAATTCGGCCTCTTTCTACAGTCCCCTGGTCAGAGGTGCGTGCCCACACAACTCTCTCCTTAAAGGGCAGTTTCCCTACTGACATAGGCATTTCAGAATGGTAAGTTAGCACTCAGCATACACGTCAGTGTTAGTCCAGCCCCTTAAGACTGATCCAGTGAAAACGCCTTCCCTCATTGTTCTTCTTCCCCCTCATGAGCAGTAAACAAGCCGGATTTACAAAACTAGTTGTCTTAGTCAGGGTTCCTATTGCTGCAACAAAACACCATTACCAAAAAAGCAAGTTGGGGAGGAGAGGGTTTTTTGGTTTACTCTTCCACATTGCTGTTCATTATTGAAGGAAGTTAGAACAGGAACTCAAGCAGGGCAGGTACCTGGAGGCAGGAGCTGATACAGAGGCCATGGAGGGGGTGCTTACTGGCTTGCTCCTCATGGCTTGCTCAGCCTGCTTTCTTATAGAACGTAGGACCACCAGACCAGGGATGGCATTGCCCACAGTGGGCTGGACTCTCCCCGTCAAACACTGTTTAAGGAAATACCCTATAGGTTTGCCTACAACCTGATCTTATGGAGGCATTTTCTCAATTGAGGGTCCCTCCTCTCAGATAACTCTAGCTTGTGTGTCAAACTGACATAAGATGATGAAGGTTAATGATGACTGTCTTTAATCCATCAAAAGCAGAGGTAGGTAAAGTTCAAGGCTAGCCTGCTCTACATAGCGAGCTCCATGCCATCTAGAGATACACAGTGAGACCCCACAAAGAATACTAGGTGAATATAAAAGTATCTTTTCAACTCTGAAGCATGAAACACAATGGCAATGCAAGGCAACAATAAGAGCACAAGGGGCTAAAGGGACGGCTCAGTGAACTGTTTGCCTTGTAAGCTTGAGGACCTGAGTTCAATACTTGTAAGACATTTTTATTAAAAAGTAGAGGTTTCTGTACACTTGTAATCCCAGAACTGTGGAGATAGAGACAGAAAGGTCCCATGGGCTTGCGAGCCATCCAGGCCGACCTATTTGGCAAGTTCCAGGCCAATGAGGAACTGGATGGTACCAACATAGTCAGGATAAGAATAGCCAGGACAAAGCCTAAGGAATTGGAGTCTGACTTGTCCTCTGGCCTCCACACATATGCACAACACACATTGCATATCTACACGTACAGGCTCACCTGCACAAGCACATGTACACACACATACACAGGCAGTTACACACACAAACACACACACACACACACACACACACACCAAAGAAGACAACAAAATTATCCCACTTAGGAGAAAAATGTTAAATTATTGTCTGAGTGACTGGTTTGCAGGCAGTCTAGGGGCAGAGCATGAATCCCTGTCTTTGACCTGTCTAGGTTCTATGTATACATTCTCCTCATTGAGGCCTGACCTATTTCTGGGTGTATGAACATACAAATATTCACTCACTTATCATGCCCAGTGAAATGAAATCAAGGAAAACTTTTCTGACGCAGAACCAAAGCTAAATGCCAAAGAGCGAAGTTGTAAACATCAGTGCACCCAAAAGGGACATGCCAGCTCCCCCTATAGAACACAGGCCAGGCTGGCCCCAGAGAGACATGCCAACTCCCCCTGTAGAATGCAGGCCAGGCTGGCCCCAGAGAGACATGCCAACTCCCCCTATAGAATGCAGGCCAGGCTGGCCCCAGAGAGACATGCCAACTCCCCCTATAGAATGCAGGCCGGGCTGTCCCCAGAGGGACATGCCAACTGCCCCTATAGAATACAGACCAGGCTGTCCCCAGAGAGCAGCTACCTGCTTCCACATTGTCTTTGACTCCCTCACACAGCGGGTGAAGGAAGAGGGAGCCATTGGACCACTCCTGTCTGCATCTGAGGTCACCCCTGCTACAGGACAGCTCATGTCTAGACGTTATTGCAGCCACAGCAACAGTGATGGGCGCCGTCAGCGTTCTTGCCCTGTTCACTGGGTGAGAAAAGATTTTTCATTTCATACATCATTTACAACTTGCTGCTGTGATTCTAAAAAACCAGTGGGCTTTATCGAGTTAATGAGCAAGAAAAACATATTTGGTGAGCATGTTAATTTTGTGAAAGTTCTGCAGAGCCCAGGACATTAGGCAATGTGCAGGGGGCATCTGGACACTCCAGGGAGTCCGCTCCCCAGATGCTCTCTGCCCAACCGTGTGGGCACCTGGCTATTTACTAATAAGTCAGAAATGCATCTAAATTGAAACTGAATAGCAAGCGTCCCTTGCACTTTACATTCTCTGTATTGTCTCTAGCAGGGACATCTGGGACCTGGGGCCAAAATCACCGTGCGCCCACGTGAGTTTCCCTTCCACATAGTAGTCTTTATGGTGAGAGAAAGGAGCTTGGAGCTACATCTTAAGGGAAAATCAGGCCACGGGGAGAAGAAAGTGTGCTGGATTCTAGCATTGAGGACTTCCAAAATTATATAAGACAATCTCTCTCCCTCTCCCCCAAAACAATGGTGCTGTAATAAAGGCAGCAGACTAGACATGCAGGTGAAACGGCCCTGTCACAGAACCAAAATAAGTCACCAGAGTAGGACTCCACTTATTAAAGAGCCCTTTATTCTTATTTTTATCTATCAAAATCCCTGACATTTCAAGCTGGTTGAATACATCTCAGAATTAATCCCCTCTCCCAAGCCGTCAAGCAGGACAGCCACAATAGATCTTTCAGGTCCCATCTTGAATTTCAGCCTAAATTAGACATGAGAGATTGGATCCCAGCAAGTGCGTGGTACTCTCAGAACTCACATCCACAACTGATAGGTGTGTGTGCATGGAGGGGGTGGGGAGGTCCCCATCTCTTTTCCTCACATGGCAGCAATGGGGAATGGCGTCTTATTAAAGACAGGGAGATGTTTTGCCACACTGTTAAATTACAAGTATGTGAATTGAATTGAATTTTAAATTGAAACACAAAATGATAGCTGCAACTTCAGAATATCCCTCACTCCACACATAACTGGCAATAGGAAAAGGTAGCATTTTTTAATATAAAATTCACTTGGGGTCCATTTCTGGCTTCCTACTTATCACAGATATGGTTCCTGTAAACACACACACACACACACACACACTTCAGAACACCAACAGACAGCAGAACCTGAGAAGATGATTTTGACTAGGTAAAGGCATAGACAGTAGAGAGAACACTTCTACTGAGCACTGCTGTGCTAAATGGGTTGTTCTATTTGTCAGACAAAATGCAAAATAGTCTATTTCAGAAAAGATGCAAAATAAATACCACTATTTTGGGGAAGAACATAATCATGATTTTTTGGTGAATATAAATCCAGGAAACAGGTTTGTATGCTGATACTTAACGGTGGTCTGGGCTCACCTCGCCAGGGTACTGACAAGACTCTCCCTAACAAAGAGACACACTTTATTTCCGTACCAGCCAGGCTCATTCCTCACGCCTCATGTGCACTCAGACTATGCATGAGAAATGTCTTCGTTTGCCTACAGTTCTGGAGGAAATGGAGACAGGAGAGTTGAGTACTGTAGCAGACAGCAAAGAGGCTAGAGACAGTAAGCAGATGCTCTGTGAGGCTTCAAATGTCTGCCTTGGGTGCATTCCTATAAGAAGGGCCACACTGACTTCCTGCATCCTTCTTAAATCTTGTTCTCCTCCTGAGGCCATCCCAGGAGAGAGGCCAAGAGCATGCCCTATATTCAAGCCCAGCAGAAATACATACATCCTCCAACATGACCTTTAGGGTCTCTGTCACTCCCCACTTAAAACTTACACTGGACTGATCATGATGGTGCACACCTTTAATCCCAGAAGGCTGGCACAAGGCTATCTCTGTGAACTCAAAGCCGTCTGGTCTTGAACATAGACTTCCAGGACAGCCAGGGCTGTATAAAACAAACACAAAAATAGGATTGGGGACCTGGGAGATAGTACAGCAAGTTAGAATATTTATAGCAGAAGTCTTAGGACTTGAGTTCAAATTCTCAGCACCCAATACAAAGAAGGGTGGAGCGGTTTTGTTATCTGTTATCTCAGTGCTGTGGGTGGCAGAAACATGGCATTCTCTGGGCTTGCTGGCTACCAGCCTAGCTCTAAGCTCAGTAAGAGACCTTGTCTCAAGGGAATAAGTTGGAGTAACAGAGAATATCTGACTTTCCTCTGGCCTCTGCACAAGCAGAGGAATGTGCACACATATATCCTCTGTACATACACAACAAAAATAATATACAAAGGCACAAACAGGCTCGCTGTTTTCCTCCTGAAGTCACAGATTCTGCAGCAGGTTGTATTACTTACTGGGGAAATCCCAGCATTCCCAGAAGATCCTTTGTACAGTAGGGAAGAAACCATAATGAAAGACAATTGAGAAGTCAGGTCACAAAACAAACAAACAAACAAAAAAGAACAAAGCAAACAAACAAAAAAACCTGCCTGAGAATGATGGACAGGGAGAAGAATATTCTAGAAAGCTTATAAATCTCTTACTTCTTCACTCCATCACCTGGTCTAACAAGGATGAAGCAACTCAAAGCCCACTCATCCATCCAGCTACCTACTAACACTCTGGACAAGACCTAGGGTGACCCCCAATGACCCTGCAAGGTTTGATCCTTTCCCTGAATCCAGATGGAAATGATGGCTTGCTTCTAGTCCAGTAGAAAAGTGGCAGAAACTACTGAATAGCCTGTCCTGTGGCCATCACCTTACACACGGGACTCCATTTTAGCAGATGGGAATGAGGGCTTGTGTTGCTGGCTCTGGCATCCTCAACAGTGTGTCCTCACTCAGAAAGATATCCATATACTCACTCCAGAACACTGTGGTGTTGTGTTACATGACCAAAAAGGATGGCACCATCTCACCCATTATCTCACAGCAGCTGTGGATGCTTGGGCAAGACCTGCATGAGATCCAGCCAGTCACCATTCCAACATAAGAGAGGGACTCGTGAGCTCCCACCTCTAGCTGAGAAGCATTGACAACTGACGGCTACTAGGAGAGGGAGAGTCCATTTTCTTTATGGGTGTGGTTCCTGAGTGGTTGACTGTGCTACCGTGGATGACCCCACCACCATGTGTGTATAGACAGTGCTATTTCGACTCTGTGGATTATCAAAAAAGAGGGACAGGATACATGAATGCTATATTTTACTACAATGCATAGTAGATGGGGGAAAAAGACTTTGCAAGGAAATTATGAAAATGGCTATACATCCTAAATATAGAGATGAGCCTATACCTAATCACCCACACCCCTAAAAAAACTTTCTCAGGCCATACCCAGAATGATATAGTAGCAGAGCCCTACACCGAATCACCCACATCCCTGAAAAAACATTCTCAGGCTGTACCCAGAGTGATACAGTAGCAGAACAGCGGGTGAAATTTTGGGAAGGGAAAGGGAGACTCCCCCACATAAGAAAGTCTCTACATGCTGGTTCTGAGGAATGGAAGCCATGTGTAAGAAATGAACAAAGGTTCCTAGGAACCCCAGGAAGCTCCTGGAGGACAGGATACAAGGAGCCTGACCCCACTCTGCAGCAAGGAACAGAATCATGGCAACAGCAGAGTGAGTAGGCATTAGATACCCAGCCTCCAGGAAGGAGGTCAGCCCATACCTATGGGGCCTGGAGCAGAGGAACCAGCTGGGCCACACTGTACACACGTTTCTGACACAGAACCGACCTGACAAGGATACATTGGTGTGTGTCTGTCTTTATACTACTAACCCTATAATTATTTTTCACACCAGAGACAAGAAACTAATTCAATGACCTCAAAGAAGCAGACTGCTGCCTTGTGAAATCAATGAGATGAGGACAGCCCCAAAGAAGCCCTCAGTCACAAACCACCCAATCCTACCAACCACTGCATCACCTGGAAAGAGGAGCTCTCTTAGGGCTCCCTGGGAAGAGGGCTTGCTTCGTTGCCTTACACAACTGGACATGGTTACAGTAGTCCAAGAAGAGTTGCTTTACCCTGGACAGGCTGAGAACCCAGTGGTTGTCGTGCCGTGAGGCTGGGGCCCTCAATAATTCCAATCTCACACTCAAGTCTGGAGGAAGCCTAGAGAGGAACTGATCCTCAGTCCACGTCAGAAGCCCAAAGAAGCTCCTCTGGCATCAGTAAAGGGAAGAAGCAGGAACAACAAGAGTGGACAAACCTTCCAGGGAAGCTGAAGCGCAAGCAATCAGAAGACCAAAATGTTTCCCTTCCTCCACATTCTTGTACAACAGATCTTCCTATGCCGATTAAGGCAGTCAGGACAATACCCCGGCAGGCACGCACACAGGCCAGTCTGAGACAACAACCCTCACTGATGCTCTTTCTTCCACGTGAGCCTCAGTCCTGTCAAGCTGACAATCAACACTAACCATCACAGGGCCTGAACAGCAGACAGCAATTCAACCTGTCCCAAGACTTCATTGTCACATTAAAATCCTGACCCATGGAGCCTGCAACCTGTTAAATGTTGTGTCCAATGCTCTAGAGGGTGTCTGAAGCCACAGAGGTTACGACTTCTCGTAAGGAACTACCTGTAACTGATACATATCTTGTCAGAACTGCCATTCGCGCTTCCTCTTGACCACATCATCCCAACACCTGAGCTGATGTGGGCCAGGTCAGGATTGAGAAGGTAGAGACAGACGGTCCAACTCAAACAGGCTTAACAAAGCAATCAAATGAGCAAACAAAAGCAAAAGGACGGAATAGCTCATGGCAGTCAGAACTGGCAACTCTGGCCACTTGCTGCCCTTGACCATGTCCTCCTCTGTTGGCTTCATTTGCCCATTGTCTGTCTTCTCCTGTGTCAAGATGGCAGCCAGCATCCTAGTTCCTGCTTTCCTTTCACCTTAAAAGCACAAACAAGTCCCCCAGCTGTCATTATTGGATGATGTCACTGCTGAACAAGCAGAACAGAGGAGGTAACCATCTTCTGATGGCCTTGGCTAAGGCAGATACCCATAGCTGAGCGTGGGATGCAACTGGCCTAGTCAACCTGTGCAGACTGAGGGGAGTGGAAAGAGGCCTTCCTTAAAGTCTGGAAGCTGAGACTGAAGAGTAGAGACGAATGTTGATTGGTGAAGCCAGGCCTCCATTTCTAAAGACCATTTGCCACCTTTAACTCTACGCACTACAGGCGGTATTCGAAGCGCTCAATTTTCCAAAGAAAGCAAGCCTGAATTGTCCCTGAATTGAGGGTGGCCCAGATGGCCTCGATCTGTGAAGTCTAATCCTGTCATGAGAGCCAGGCTGGAACACAAGTGCACGCTCCCAGGATCAGCATCTTTGAAATTACACTTTAAAAGAGGGACATTCCCCTGGCTACTCTCTCTTCCTAGTGACACCTCAAGGGTCTTCTTCTTCCTTGCTTGCTCCATGGCTAAATGGTCACCTGTCCCTCTGTCCACTGCTTCAGACACAGAGTGACAGACTCTGCTAATCCCCTGAAGGAGAGAAGGCCAGAGGCACCAGAGCCAGGCAGTGCTGCGCACACACTTTCTCAGCCCCCAAACTCTGCTTTTCAAAAGAAATTTCTTCAAACAAACCAGTCACAAGCCCTGAGTCGGTTGAAGTTTAAAGACAAAGATACCTTTGAGTTTTCTAAACACATTCTAAAAGAAAAGGTTATTTTTTTACTTTAAAAAAAATAAAAACAGATGAATTCTTTTGGTGTTCAAATACAACCAAACAGAATTTCGCTAAAAAAAATTTCCCCTGAGTGCTAATTGGTAATAGAGACGGGCACTGGATATTATTTTTTATCTGAAAAGATTTTTTTAATTCTTTCAAAAAAAGAATACTTTTTGTAAAAAGTCGATTTTTTCAAAAGAAAAAGAAAAAGGCAACTTAGAGCCTAGCACTAAGACATCCTCAAATAAATTGTTCACACCATCTCGTCAGACATTATTTTTGGGGATTCAGATGATAATTTTAGTGAAAATTGCTCAGACTTCTTGAAGTAGAAGAGCCACTAAATCTTTACCCCATTTCAGAGATATATTGCCCCATTCTCCTATTTTAGCATAATCAGGGGAGGGTGTGTTAATCTCCCTGCCAGCGCTGCATATGTTATTTTCTAGTACCTGGCTATAATTATCAGTGTTATTTTAATAATCAATTTCAGTATAATGGCAGGATTTGCTTCAGTTGCATTTAAATTATAATAACGCTCAATAAAGAGGAAATGAAAAAGAAAGCGAAAATATCATTGGGAGGATTACCAGAACTCTCCCACAAAAGGGACCTTTTTAATTTTCATGAGGTGATAAACTGATAGCCTTTTGAATAGACAATTAGGCTCATAAACCCGATGCACCAAGGGCTTAATTCACAAACACACATCATCACTAATACATTTGCAGGGCAACCGTGTGCTTAACAGGATTAGAATACAGCAAACCATTCATTATTAATGGGAGAGCACATTGCCTTGGTCTTCATCCCTAGATAGGCCAGTATTTAAATCACACAATTTAGTACAACTTCTGGAGTTTAGCTCTGCACATAAATGGCTTGGTGCTTCTCTGGATAGATCAGGGAGCTTTGGCTACTGGACACTGTTAGCCCACTGCAGCTCCTGTTCCAGCAAAGATAAGGATTCTGGAAGTCCGAGGCCTTGCTCCATCCAGTAATAAGTTGAGAGGGAGCTAGCCCACCTCATAAGAATGTTGCTTCCGCAAGAGGCTGTAAGCCTCAACATGTTCCAGGATCACCACTTGCATATTAGCACTGGACATGTGTAGTGATAATTTATTTGTATTTTAATAAATAAAGCTTGTCTGAAGTTCAGAGAGTAAAATAACCACATTGATCAGTCTTACAGTCCAAGCAGTGGTGACACACACCTTTAATCCCAGTAGCCACAGCAATTTGCCATAGAAAGTGATGTACAATTTTAATCCCACCCCTAGAAAGGAAAATAAAATGGGAGAACACAGGTCTCACACACAGTCTCATTCTGAGATTCCTGGAGGCAGGATCACCATTTCAGAC
>LOJH01031598.1:0-16786 GCA_001685095.1 Ellobius talpinus
TTAACCAATGAAAGTAACACATAGACAGATGACCCTCCTCCATCACAATACATTCCTCCATTCCTATAAATACTATCTACTATGCTGCCATTCATTATACATATGCAATCATGATACACAACTATTATAAAAGTTTTCTTGAGAATATGGACAAATATCTAGCAATGTGTGTATATGTGTATATATACACACACATACATACATACATATGTAGGTGAACACTAGCCCCACGTTGGGTGCCAGAGGTAGGTGAACACGAATGATATAGTCCCACACTAGCTCACAATTGAGTATAATGTTGTATAATGTTATAATGAAGGGTTCCATATTTAGGTGGTACTTGCAGATCACAGTCCTCTGCAAAAGCGGTCAATATGACCATTTTTAACATTAGTGCATTTATTTGTTCAGGAGCTGGAGAGATATCTTAGTGGTCAAGAACATTTGTTCCTGTTATAGAGGACCCAGTTTCAGTTCCTCAAACTCATACAGTGTCTCATAGCCACCTGGAACTCCAGTTCCAGGGCAACCAAATGCCTTTTTCTCACTCCCATGGGTACCAGGTAATGCATGTAGTGCACATATGCACATATATAGAAGCACAGACAATACCCATACACATAGAAAATTACACACACACACACACACATTTGGTTATCCTTAGGAATTAGTTAAATTCTTTACCACATTCAATTATCTTAGGAAAAAAATCACATGCAGACTCTGAAGGCACATGCTTTTAATCCCAACACTCAGAAGGCAGAGGCAGGTGGATCTGTGAGTTCAAAGCTAGCCTGGTCTTCAGATATCCAGGACAGCCAAGGCTACAGAAAAAACCCTATATTGACAAAAACCAAACAAGACACCTAAAGTTCAAACAGTAGTCATAGTAATGAGATAGACATATTTAATGTCTTTCAAAGTGTATGAGATCAGCAATTATTTAAAACATCAGAAACTAGATCTTATAAAAATAACCTTAACAAATATTTGTTGAATTAAGCAGCATTTGTACTCTTCCAGGAATTATGAAATAAGCAGTTGGAAATGGAAATTATACCAATTCAATGAGCTTAATTAAGGGTAATTAATAACTTAATTCAAAGGTATGGTGACTGCAGATGGATTAAATGTCATAGGATGCTGAGATTTTATTTAGCCTGAATTTCAAAACCTAATGTATGATGAGCAGTATTTTCTATTGAATCTATTAAGTTAGAAATGAATATTACAGAGGAGTAACCTGGTGATTCTAGTAACTCTGTTTCTAGAATCAAACTCGACCTGATGCATGGTCATCTTTCTGGTTTTTCTGTTCTAAACAGCCGTGATATTTGATAATACTCTGGCAAAACCTTGGCTTCTTATGTATCATAAGCATCACAGATTCATATGTCAAAAAGACAATGGAAGACAATATTATCAACACCCTCACAATAAATTACATATCATTATACGTGCCTACAAATGAGGAAGTAAAGCATACCTAAAGGCCTAAGGACACAGCAGCTCAGGTTTATTCTTGATTCATCCTATAAATGTGCCATCTACTGTTCCAAAATGAAACCATTCACGTGGCTAATGAGAATCCCAACAATCAGTGTAGCACACACCATACACCTATTATTATGGATTAGATATAGGAAAGCTGGATACTTCAAGTCAGATCTTCTATTGAGTTTATCATTCACATAAAAGATAGGGATATAATTATGTTGAGTGTAGTTCAAATGTTGGCATCAACACTAAGTATATGAAAGAATGGCTATAAAGACTCAAAGAGGAGGTACATGAGCATTCTAAGTGGTGAACTCTGACATGCACTACCACTGTGACTCAATGACCTCAAATGTACGCTACTTATTGTTCTCTGTACCAAGAAGGAAACAGCGTGGCATGGATACATGTGACATATGCTCCTGCTCTTGCAGAATTTCTCTTTCCCTTAGTCCTGTTACTCGCTCCTTTTCTGTGAATGCTCCAGTTTTAGCATTTTGGGTCCCTTCCTCTCCCATTCAGTTTTGACTTTGGGAATTTTCAGCCCTCTATATTCCTACTGAAGAGCACTTTAATCTACTTTTTTTTTTTTTTTNTCTAGATCAGAGCATCCTGCGCTTCAAAATCCGTTAGGGGACATTCTCATACAGTACCCTTCTAGATGTCTGTTGTTTTCTGCTGGACTGTAGGTTTTTAAATGTCTTGTCAGAAACAAACACATGAATTATATAGAAAAGAAAATTAATCCATACAGCTATCTATGTGACAATATTTTTTAAGATTTATTTTTAATGATATTGATCTGTGTGTATCTGAGTGGGAGTTTGTGTATGTGAGTGAGATGCCCACAGAGGTGAGAGGCATCAGATCCCCTGAAGCTGAAGTAACTGGAAGTTGAGAGTCACCCAAGAAGAGTGCTGGGAACGAAACTTGAGGTCATTGCAAAAGTAGGATAAGATCTTAACTGTGGAGCTATCTGCTCAGCCCACTCTGTGATAGATTTTAACCTTAAAATTATGACAACGCTTTGTATAGGATCTTAACAATACCTTTTTTCTCATATGTGCATAGTCTAAAACTCTTGTGGAAAGAGTTAATCAATGAAATTGAGAGAACTAGATTCTCTTTAGTTACATATCTTTTCTTAATTTTTCTCTCTGAATACCTTTGTATCATTTAAAATAGGAAGACATAGTGGGTATGAAAAGCTCTTTGATGTTCCTAAAAATGAATACAAAGCCAACCTAAAGTTTACAAAAAATTACGAATCATAATAGAATTTAAAATATGAAAACAAAATAAAAGCAATAAAAGAGTATACCAAAGTTGGGTTAAATAGTGCATGACTATAACTGTAGCACAGATTGAAGCAATCAATAGAACTACGTGTTTCAAGCCAACATAGGTAAATAATATCTCATCCCCAAAAACTAAAATAAATAAGTCCATAAAAGAGAACATAGTGTTACAGATATGCCCAAATGCATATCCTAAAACTATAAAGAACTCACCCAAGCCATAAGACAGGAACAAAATCCAACAACAAAAAGAATAAACATCAAGAATAGGTGCCTTATAAAAATGAAATACAAATTTCTAACAAATATTTGGAAGATCTTAAAGTTCAGACAATGCAAATCAAAACAACAAAGGTGTTGTGGCTAGGTACATCACACACCTGCTAAGATAACATCACAAATTAAATTGTTGACTCAAAAGACAGCTATCAAATACCAGCTGTATAGGAGGGATAAAACCAAGCACAGAAACTGACCAAAAGTCAGTGCTTTTTAGAATTTGTAAAGAGAATTAGATAACACCCAGCAAAAGGGGGAAACTGCAAACTGTTCTGGAGGACAACATGGCTTCATCCTAGACACTGGATCCAGGAATCCAGCAAATTCTCAGTTCTCTATATTTTCAAATGTTTCTCTAATCTTAGTCTTTCTTCTCATGAGGTTTCTACAATGGTGACATTTTCAGTGAGTCCTGCCTGATATTATTGTCCATAGTCCAAATGATTATATATGCCCATTTAAGACACATGTCATAAATAAAACCTGGTAAGACCAAAACCAGCTGTCAGGATTATTAAAAAAAGAAGGGTGTCAAATGAGAACACCCTTCAGTAGTAACTAAAGACCATCTCAAGAACCCTGAGACAGCACCTCTTGTTTGTTTGTGGTGGTTTGCTTATTTTTTTCTGCACATCTGTATTCCCCAGGCAGGTTCTTTTCCAGCTGCTATGCTTAGGATGTATGAATCCAAATTTCTGGATATTGACTGCGCAATTGAATCTGACTAAGGTGTCTATATGCCAGTCAGCAGAACCAACCATCTAGAGCAGTGGTTCTCAAATTGCCTAATGCTGCAACTTTTTAATACTGTTCCTTGTGTTGTGGTGACCCCCAATCATAGAGCTATTTTCATTGCTACTTCATAACTATAATTTAGAAACGGTTATGTATCATAATGCAAATAATTTTTGCGTAGAAGTTTGCCAAAGAGGTCATGACCCACTGGTTGAGAACCACTTCTATAGACGAATAATTTGGAGCCATACCCTGTGGTTTGGAAAGTAGCATGGAGAAAAAACTTGGATCACAAATAGTTTGAAGCAATTCATATTTCTACTTACAATATTCAAAACCTCAATGCAATTAGAGCTTTGTTTGGACACAATGATACTCCAGTAGCCTTGCTTGGTTGGTTGGCATATTTAAAATATTCATATGATTCTATTGTAACTTTGTGAAAGCAGCATTCAATCTTACTGTATATTTATAGCATAAAGATTGATTTTTAAAGACATAAATCTGCTGCACTCAATATACTTAGGTCTGAGGACAAAGACCAAAATCTGTTGATTGACTCAAGGAACCAGCATGACCCAGCATAATCTTCAGACAGCTTCTTGCTCCTTTGGAATCCCTGGGATAGGCTCCCGGTTTCCTGATGGTTTGTTGCTAACCACTCACCAAACAAATCAAGTTCCATCCTACCATTGTCTGAGCTACTCCACTTTCCCAGTAAGCTGAATAGTTTTAACTGTCATCCTGAGAGTCTGAGGTCACCTGGGAAGAGAGTCAGAATGAGGAATTAACTAGATCAGATTGGTCTGTGGACCTGTGTAGACAGTACTGCATTAACTGTTAGTTGGCATAGACAGACCTAGTCTGTTTCAAGCAACACCATTTCTTGGGAAATGGTTACTGAACAGTTTAAGAGAGGAGAATGTCATATTAAAGCAAGATAACGAGGATGCAAAATAATATTCTATCACTCCTTTCCATGGTTTTGTGATGTAACAAGGTAGCCGTAGTCTTAGCAATCTTGTTTGAGAGTTTGACCCAGAGTTCCTGCCTTCACTTCCTCATAATGAGGCACTGTATCCTGGAACTGTAAGCCAAATAAACTCTTCTCCCCTCACTTGCTTTTTGTCTGGATATTTTGTCATAGTGACATAAATGAAAGTGGGATCCCTCAGAAATGTTTCATTGACATTGACACCCAGCTGATGTTTTCTCCCTCAAAGTATCATGGGCTTCCTCAAGGCAGTAGCTTGTGGCAGATCGCTGAGCACCTGTTTTTAAATTCATGTGGTAAGCAAATTACTTTACTCAGCTATGAGCTTCAGGAGGGCAGGAAACAGTACATTTACACATTGCTGCCTGATACAGTTTATCATGGCTGTGATTAACAACTTTTGCTGAATTAATATGATATGCTTCTATCACAGGTAGTATTTGTAGCTTTATTATATGCATCTCAGAAGAGCGTTCCTTCTGTTTTTATTTATCATGTTTTGTGTATGGTAAAAGAATTGTGGAAAACAAATGAAATACTAACCATGTGTTGCTAAAGGGATTTTTAAAAGTTACTTTCTAGAACAACACTATGTGTTGTTGTCAGCTCCTTCAGGTCCTAATGCAGAGGTTCTCAACCTCTAGGCTGTGACAACCTTTTCCCAGGGGTTACCTAAGACTATTAGATAACACACAGATTTAGAATTCATAACAGTAGTAAAATTACAGCTATGAAGTAGCAACAAAAATAACTGTGTGGTTGGGAGACACCATGGCAGGAGTTTGTAACATGGGTTGCAGCATTAGGAAGGTTGAGGACTACCACCATAAATGAAAGCTTTCTCCCATTTAAATAAAATCTATGAATTCCCGACTTTAGGAACTACAGAGTGACTATTCTGTACTCAGCCATTCACCTGCTCTTCCACTCATGGAAAGTGTATCAGTTGCACATTGTTCTAAGGTTATTAGCGATGGAAGTTCAGGGGAGAGAGCAGATAAAGCATATGCTGATTTTCTTGGGGTAAATAATTACCAAATTTATTAAAAAAGAAAAATATTTTTATTTCCTTTAAGACTTCATCTCACAGTCTTATATCCAAAGGCCCTGCATTATAGGAACTCAAAATGTCAACTGCAGTTGAAAGGAACTGAGGAGGATTGTTTGGGCAATGTAAGGATTAACGAGCAAGTTCTCTTGAAGAGTTCCCTTTTACAACTCGGTGTTATAAACAACTGTGCAGAATCTTCTAGTTCAGATCTGTTGTCACCCACTGGAAGGCAGGGACAACGGGCAGTCCACAGATGCCATTTGTCAGAGTGTAGCAACTCTGGGAATGAGAGGAGGGGAAAGAAACAGAAATGTGACAGAAATGGTAGGCAGAGACTATTCTTATAATGAAAAAAAGATTGAATGTGAACGTATATGTGTGTATATATATATATACATATAACGACTAAAAGATTAAGGAATTTGACAATTAAGTGAGTCCTAGAATTTCAATGTTAAATTGTATACATATTCCATATATATATACTATATATGAAATTTATGCACCTATGTACTTTAAAGAATACCTTTTACATGAATAGTAACTATAAAATGAAAATATATGCACATACGTAATGATTCCATTTCTCAGTGAGTAAATCATACAGATATTTCTAAATCAAGTATATTTCCAACTAGAAAAATGTTCATTTCATGAATTATAGGCTCAATGACCTTTTCATATGACAGTTTATCTTAGATATTTAGACAAATATATAAAATTCAAAATTATATCTCAATAATGAATACCCATATTATCATTGGAAAGATATAATAAAGAAGCAAAGCACATGCCTTTTAGAATATTGTTTTTATTTCCATACAATGTAATCTGATCATATCGAACCCATACCCTCTACTGCTGTATCCACTCTACCCACCTGCTGTATCCTTTCTACCCACCCGCTGAATCCTCTCTACCCACCCAACTTTGAGATTTCTTCTGCTCCTTTCCCCATGGTCCAGTTTGTGCTGCTCAATTACTCTTGAGAGTGGTGCCTACCCCGGAACGGGATAACATACTAGAGGTCAACACCACTAACGAAAAGTGACTCCTTTTCCTAAAAACTATGAAATTCCAATAATTCCTCAGTTGGGGGTAAGATTTTGTGCCCACCCTTTCCAGGCTGAAATCTTGTCTGAATGAGCTTATAATCCAAACAGAATTAGTGAGTGTATTTTTTTTCTTACATCCTCTCTCCGTAGACAAATATTCCACATGGTGATATGTAGAGCCTGTTGCCAAAAAGTCATTATCAGAAACCCATACTTCATCCTTCAGTGAATTCATACACATGAGAAGAAAAATTTTAATAACTTATCAGTGCCAGGAAGAGGATGGGGTTTGTCCACAAACACCCCTTGCAGCAATTACCCGCTTGTGCTTTCCAAATGGATTTCTCATTACCCTATCCATCGCCTCCACCACAGTACCAAGTATCTTATGCTTCCTAAGGAAGTATAAATTCATTTGAAGAAAGTCAGCATATCTAATAGTGCTTGAAAATCCAATATTTTAGAAGAAAAATTGGAATGATAATGTATATTGAGATAGGAGATTATTTTGAAGTGAAAATTTAATTTGTCTCTGAAACTGCTCTGCTTCTGCACACAAAAGATTTCTAGGGATGAGTTCATTATGTGTTAAATAATGGGGCAGCTGATGTACTAAATTCTTTACAGGAATCCTTGCAGTGTTGTTATGGAGTTGTTAAAGAGTGTTTTAATCATATTGAGGATCTGGATTGGGGTCTATTAATGAAGTGGGAACACATGATTGCATTTTCTTGGAAATAGCAAGGCTATAGATTCTCACTCTACCCAAATTCACTCCCCATTATGCTTTTATGGGAGAACATGCAGCTAATGGAGATGTATAGATTGCAGGTGGAGCTGCAGGCAATGTGCCCCAGAGTTTTGGGGAACCTTAGGGTTTTTTCTTGACTCAGATTCATCTTGCCCTATGGGGTTATTTCTCACTGTCCACTCTATACTACCTCTGTCCCCGACTGTTGTGTACTGCTTCACTGAATCTGGGTCAAAAACTTCATACACATCAAAGACTACAACTTTTGTCTCTTTTAACCTTCATTTTCATAAATCCTGGAGGGTCTTATCCAGCATCAACACCCTAGTTTTGTTTATATTTTCACACATATAAAAGCCACAAATTTAAAGTATTTAACAATAGTTATTGATTCTATGCCTTGATGTATATAATCGTCTATGTGTTTGACATTTCTCAGTAATTGTAGTAAAGACTACAATATTTTGATGACTGTACATACTTTTTGAAAAATAATTTATTAGAACATGCCCCCAGCCCTGAGTGCTATGAGGTGAACTATATTAACCCATGCTTTCTAAAGTGACTTGATTAGGTGAAAACCCTGTGGTCATAGAACAATAAAGTATGTATCTGATAGAAACTATAAAATGATTCCTTTCCTTTGAAACACCCTTCATTTAATGATAGAATTTTCAGCCAGAATGTGTCCATTTTGTTCACCACCCATAAAGCCTGAATGAGCAAGATTATGTTTTAGTTGGCAATATATAATATTTTTCAATCAACTGGACAGAAATACAACCTGAACCAAAAGAAGAAAAAGCAAAGTTTTTAATTCCAGAAATCCAAAGTCACCATTCATCAGACAAACACTGCTCTTAAGAGCTACTGCAAAGGAGGGGTCTGTCTTTCATTTCTTCAGCTTTGTCACCAGAAAACAGAGCTGAAATCTTCATAATATAAGCTAGAAAGATAGTCACAGATCATAGGTCTTTATTTAATTCCCAAATATATGTAGCTCTCCATAGCTTCAAGTTCTGCTTCTGATCCATAGGATCTTAAATCAGACCTATTCATGGCAAATATCTGTCTAGGTGTTTAACAGTTGCTGACTTGTTTTTCCTGTCATCACTTCCAAAACAATAACGCAGAACTTTTTGCATAGCAGGCACATTGCAATAAATAAGTAGGAACCATAACATATCCATAGATGTTTGTTGGTTGTTGGTTGGTTGTTGGTTGGTTGGTTTGAACAGGGTCTTTCTATGTAGCTCTGGATGTTCTAGAACTCACTATTTAGACAAGGTTGGACTCAAACTTAGCAATCCACATTCCCCTGCCTCTGCAGTGCTGAAATTAAAGGCATGTGCCACTATCTCCAGCTTAGTCTGTTTCAAATATTCACATGGGCTTACTCTGGCTATATGGAAATATTATATTATTGTTCAGGTAAATTTGTTTACTTGACAAAGCCTAGATGCTATGGGATAATGCTCTTGTAAACTGTAAAGATTTATCACTCATATTGGTTTAATAAAACACTGATTGACCAGGCAGGAAGTTTAGGCAAGGTGACTAGGCTAAGACGATTCCAGGAATAGGAAATGCAGAGATAGTCTTCATCCAGAAGCAGAGGAAGAAAGATAAGAATGTCTTATTGAGAAAAGGTACCAAGCCACACAGCTAAACACAGACAAGAATTATGGATTAATGTAAGTAGTAATAGATAGTTAGTAATAAGGCTGAACAATAAGCCAACAGTTTATAATTAATATAAGGCTCTGTTTATTTCTTTGAGACTGAACGACTGTGTAACTGGGTGAGACAGAAACTTCTGTCTAGACCTAGAAACATCTACTGAGAGTGCAGATTGAGGAATAGCATAAATAAGATTGCCATGGTGTGTATGTCTAAAGGACTGGGTGAGGGTGAGGCCTTGATAGCTGCACTCAGCCCACTGTGGGCAGCACAATATCTAGGCAGGTATTTCCTGTACTATATAAGAAAGCGTGTTAAGCGTGAATATGAGAGTAAGCCAGCAAGCAGCATTTCTCCATGGTTTCTGCTTCAAGATTTTGCTTGATTTCCATGGACTCTGCCCTGTATCAGGAAAGAACCCCCCTCTTTTCTTGTGATTCTCTTTGTCAGCAACAGGAATATCATTAGAACACTTGATAGAGTATTGCTGGCTTGGTTACCCACGTGCGCCTTAGAACAATGCCCTTATACTCAGAGGGAGAGCTATATACAATCTGAAAATTACCTCTACCAAGGATCCTACTAAGGCACACATTGATGGAATTATAAAAGGTACAAAGTGGTTACTTGTTTATTGAGTGTAACATTACAAATTACCAACTAATAAATAAAATTTTAAGAAACTTATTCCTCAACCTCATGGAAGATATATCGCCTGGGTGTTTACCTTTTGCATAGCAGTAGACCAGTAGAGCAGTATCAGTCCCCGTAGAAATATATGTATACTTTCTTGCCATGTTCATTCCAATTACTTTCTTCTGCCATTCTGAACAAAAACATTTGTAATACTTCAATTTATTTTTAACACTTGTATTATAATATGGGATAAAGAAATTCTAGAACTTGAGAATGTAAAATAATAAACCCTAAATGTACTCCCAGAAGTAGCAACAGAAAAAAAATGACACAAAGTAGCTGTATATAATTTTTCATGGAAGAATCATAGTAGAAAGCTGCAAAAGAATTATGGGATTGAGAAAGAGGTGAATTTGGGATTGTCTAACATAGCATTTGTCCTTCATAACTCAGAAAGTAAGATGCTGAAAAACCGAAGTGACCTTCTCAGTGGAATGAAAGTACTTGATGTATGCATTGTTCAGTCGTTTATGCCAATGGGGTACCACGATGGCAAAGAATACTTAAAATGACTGAACGACAGTGTAAGCCTACAAGGGAAGGAGTTGGAGATGGCCAGCTCACACTTATCAGAAGCCTGGTCCAGTAGCTGTGGCAGTGGAATTACATTTCCCACTGCTTCAAAGGAAGAGATGGTCCTTCTTGTCAGCATATTTTGTTTTACCTTCCACATTTTGGTGATTCTATTTCTCTACAGACGAAACATCAGAGCAGAGAAAGCAAGCACAACCTTGCTGTGCCATGTCAGCATCCTTTCTGACCTAACTGACTGACAGCTGCACTCTTGATCATAACTCACTTTTTAATGTCTTTTCTAGGCATGCAACCTTCCAGACAGAGGATATTGAAGTCTTCAGTAGATACCAGAAGAGTAGTTTTGCTGAGCTCTCTGTAATAGGAGGATATTGGAGAAGAATGGGTGGGCAAGGGAGTTTTAGAGACAGAAAGACAGCTATCTTTTGCTTGCTCACTTTAAGCTCTATTGGCACACTGTGCCTGGACCACCACCTACAACTGAAACCCAGAGCTCTCATTGGATAGTTATTCTTTAGACATCTAAGCAAAAAAGAGAAAAGACCAATATGAATTTGTATCAAACCGTTTACTGATATTATAAAAGTTTACTATCCTCCAAAGAGATATATGAGCATATATCTTTGTGGGGAGAAGGAGGGAGAGACAGAAAGAGGAAAAGAAGATGGGTAGGAACTTTCAAGGGAGATGCTCAATTCAAAACAAGAGACAATGCAGAGGAGGTCCAGGCAAAACAACTGGACAGTGTCAAACTCCCTCAAAATATTCAAGTATTCACTTAATTTAACTTTCACATGAATTGATATTTAGCTCAAAATTGGTTTGATATTCTAATGGATGTGGGGAAACATACATTAATAGACATGGTCTGAGCAACTGAAGATGGGGATGGCCATGAGATAGCTTTTGGGGAAACTTCGTAGAAATCCACCTGAGAGATTTGAAATCACATAAGCTTCATAACTGAGGAATCAAAGATTCTGCTATAACCCTAAGGAAGAAATGGGATCCAAACTGCATTAGTTATTTTAAAAATAATTATTTTAAAACCACATATGCACAGTCAATGCGTATAGGTGAATGCATAAAGTTCTTTGCTGCACAGTTATGACTACCAAACATAGATTTGGAGTACACATGGGTAATAAGGAGAGAAAGGGATCCACAGTTTCCCTGTGACCTTCACCTGAGCACTGTGACAAGAATGCATGCACATAAATATCATGTATACATCATCATCATCATCATCATCATGATAATAATAATGTAAAGCATTAAATGTAAAAAAAAGAAAAATCTAGGGCTGGAAAAATGGTTCAGTAGTTAAAACTTGCTACTCTTGTAGAGGACCCAGGTTCTATTTCTAGTACCCATATAGTGACTCATCTATAATACCAGTTACGATGAATCTGATGATCTCCTCTAGCCTCTTCAAGCACCAGGCGTGCAATGGTAAACACATACATGAAGGCAAAACATCTGTACATAGTGAAAAGAAATTTGAAAGCTGAATATACAGTAGCACAAACACACACACACACACACACATGCTAAACAAAATTATAGTAGCTTGTATTTTTCTTTCTTTGTTCCTTTTGATTTTTTGAGAAGGGGTTTCGCTATTTAACAACCCTGGATGTCCTTGAACTCACTCTGAAATCCAGGGTGGCCTCAAACTCACAGATTCACCTACCTCTGCCTCCTGAGTGCTGTGATTAAAGGTGTGAACTACCACTGCCTCTCAACAGTTTAAGTTTAAACAACCTATAGAATAATTCAAAGGTCACAAATGTAGGGCCTTGACAGTGATAGATGAGTGCTCAGATTGTCATGACATGAAGCTAACCTCCTTCCAACCATGTCTCTCCAAAGCTGGCATGAATGAAAATAGCAGAGTTAGGAAGAGCCGATTCCACCATTCTGCACAGACCAAGATTCCTCAGTACAGTATGTGTGGAAAGAATGCTGGGTTGAGATCATGTGTGAATTCCCCGTCAACTAGCACACCTTGTATTGATATAAATTGGTGAATCCAAACATATAACCAATGCAAAAGGAAGAAATAAGGTTTCTAACAATTTCCAGTCTTGTTATCCATCCTGATACCGTGATAGATTGTTAGATGACATTTCCTTTTAAAATTATTATAATTGTTCTTGTTATGATATATATTCACAAGGCTAAAATGAAAACAGAATTGATAATCAGATGATATTCAATAAAATTAAAGTTCATTCTTGAAACAATTATCTATAATCCTACTTAAATATTCCCTATCAAAAATGTATTTTATGCATAACTTTCAGAATTCCTACCCACAGGGAGAATGGTAAAAATATTTTTATCTTTGAGATCAGATAAAAAGATTCCTGGAAAAGAGAGTTCCCTCATCATTACATAGTACATATTAGGAGAAACTAAAGTCTGCTTTCTATAAAATTCCATTTTTTCTTCATGAATAACATGCTATAATTATTCACTCACAGCACATGGTATATATCTATAGTTACTGTAGGTAGCATCCACCACACACTTGCACTATTCCTATGTCAGCAGACTTGAGAAACAATCTTAGAGATATTATTAGTAATCATTAGCAGGATAGCCTTAATATTATTCCTCACAACAGCGAAGTTCTTTATTATTGTGCTGAGCTTTTAGGAAAGGGAGTAGGGAATAACATTGGGGATGTTTCTTTGCTTAGCATCAAGAATCTTATACGTAGCAGAAGCAGGTTGGTCTGGGGGAAAAGGCCTATGATAATCACACTGATAACATTAAAACACACTGTCATATATAACCATCAACAAAAGATATTTCTGTCCACTAACAACACAAGGTTCAAGTGACCTTGTAGAATGTCTTTAGCTGGCATATAGGCAGAAGGACTTCTCCGGGGAAAAGGAAGTGAACCAAATAAAGAAATCACAGCTTTTGTTCTGATGTAAGGTAAGTTATTAGGTGAGTTGACAAAGGCAAGATGAACTCAGGATCAACAACACAGTAATCAATATTAAAAAGTACCCCGACTTCATCCAGGAGCTCAAATTAGGAATGGAAGGAAAAATGAGATAATTTTTATTACTCTATTCAACAAAAATTAGTTTCATAATACTGACCAGGGTGGCCTTGTCTACAGTGTGGTAGGCACTGGCAAGTTCCTCTTGCCCTAGTGTGTAGACACATACCTAACACAATCAAAACACACAAGCATGAAAGTGGACTGTGTATTTGGTGAGAGGAGATGAGGGGAGGTAAGATTGGGCAGGTAGAAGGGTAGGAAAGGATAGGAATGTGACCAGAAGGTATTATATGAAATTATCAAAAATAAAATAGAATTTGTAAATATCTCCAATAGGTTACTTTAAAACCCTAAAAAGAACTAAATATCTTCTTCTCCTCCCATTACTTACCTCAGAAAATCTGTGTATCCCATTCATCCTCCTCATATCTTTGTCCCTAGTCCTGAAGTGGTGCCCGCCTCCGTAACCTGTCTATCACAGGGTTTAGCCTCTCTCGTAGTGAAAACCCCTGGAGAGTAGATGCTGTTGATCCAGCTTCTCCTGTTCTTCTTCATTTTCACACTTTCAGGTGATCGCTCTGAACAGAAACCTCCACCCTTTCCTTGGTCCTTCTGATGCTACAGATTTACTCTTTACCAACTGTATAATACTATTGGTAGTTCTCTACAACGGAGCTTTTTCTTTCTAGTCTCTTAGAAAAAGCATACTGTCTATTCCTACGAATATTTCATAGGTTGTCTTGCCATGAATTCTTTTTTGGCCTCTTTCTTCTATAGCAGAAATATAGACTTCGAATCTCCTCTTCCAGGAAGCCTTCCTTGATCCCACTGCTTATGTCAGGCATAGCTGCTATACATATCGTCCAGTGTTTTCCAGTAGAGAATCTCTCACTGCCTCACAGCCGCCCACACACTTGTCTGCAGTGTCTGCCAGCACACTTTGGATGTGTTTGAATTTTCCAATGTTGTGTTTTCTAAACCAGAATTAAGGAAGAAACATCTTAAACATTTCTTTAAGGAAAACACTTAATGATAGAATATAAAAAGACATTTGAAATCAAAATGCTTATTTCATATAGTTTGTATTTGCAATATTATAGATTTCCAAGGCTATGGAATGCCATTTATGTTCAACAGAGAAAATTTGTTGTTGAAAATAAAAGATTCTAGTGAGAACAAGAAGGAATAATAGATCATAAACTGCATGATATGAATAGAGAAAAATTTGTAGTAGCCATGAAAGGGAAGACCTCAAAACCCCAACATATTTGACTCAAGAAAACAGTCTGCATCATGGAGGAAAACACAGAATTGTTAATAAAGTTAACAGAACAATCAGCAAACTAGAAAAAAATCTTAAAATTTACAGCCTAAAATACCTATCCTTAATATGCAAAAATCTATTGAAAAACAAATATAAGACAACATACCTAATGTGAGTATCATGAGCTATTATAATTTTTAGAAATTTGAGTACACATTTCCATAACAAGCCATTCTGCATTTCCTGTTCAGCATAATTCTAACACATCAAATACACATTTAATGCACAGTCATAACGTCAAAACAAAGTACATTTTAAGAAAACACATAGACATAACTGAAGGGGCACATGAATAAGCAAAGAAGTACATAAGAAGAAAGACTGGAGAGGGAGTGAAAGAAAGAGGAGGAGGGAGGTTGAGGGGAGGAGGAGGAGGACAGCAACATGTCTCTGTATGTGCAATGAGTAGTAAAGGCAATACATTCAGTGCCTATTCCCAAACAAAGAAATCATGCTACCCCTGAGCTACAACCCCAGTCCGTGTTTTTGTTGTTGTTATTTGTTTTAAGAAAATCTGATATGTAGGCCAGGAAGACCTAGAGCTCATGATACTCCCATCCCAGTCTCCAGAATAGTGGAATTACAAGCAAGTATTGTGAAGCCCCACTTACACTCATGGTTGCAAACCGAATTTGGTATATGCTTGTATCTTCTTCCCCCCAAACACAATGGAAAGTTATAAAGATTGAATGTGGCTTTCAATGGTTCATCTTCTAAGAAACTGAATATATCATGAGAAACCCCTATGCAGACAACTTAAATTTAGACTAAAATTACACCAATATAAACAAAATGCAAGGGATAAAGGAAACATGAACTCATGATGCTAAAAATCGTTTCATGAGTAAAGCAGTTAACAGCTATGAGCTAGCACAAACAAAAAAACAGATACTGCATCATGACATTCCTCCAGACACTGCAAATATTGGGATTGTGACATAGAGGTTATGACTTATGCTTGCTTGATATGCTTATATAACGAATTGAGATGATTGGCAGTTTAGATGAGAAGAGATGATTATAACTGACCACAGATACTGGAAAATGAACCAATTGATTGTATAAGAATTAAAATAGAATAATTGTAAAGAATATATTAGGCATGGTGGGAAATAAAGTTGGAAACTAAAAAGCAAATATGAAACAAATGCTGGGAATAAGGTCAAATGTCCACAGTAATAAGGAGAATATGATTTAAGAAAAGATTAATAGAGTCAATATTACACTTAAACATGAAAGGATGAGGGGCAAACAGATCATAGAAAGATAGACAAATACAACAGACATTTTTCATGGGATTGCTCAAGATGCTGAAAGACAGTGGTATTGCCATTTGTGAACTGTCCTTGCCTCACTAAATAACTCCACAACCATGGTCAAGCAAAACAATACTAAACTCAGTAGGACACACACACACACACACACACACACACACACACACACACCATGAAAGTACTTGGAGAATGTACTAAGCATAAAATGAGTATCGCAGCAGGAGAAAGGGGAGAAATTAGGGTAATGAGGATTTATATGATAAAATGAATTACATATATTTATGAAATTGTTAAAGATGAGATTAAATATGAAAAGAAGGAATAAAGCCACCAATGCTTAAAGTCAGGAAATCACGAAATTTATAATGTGATGAATACTGCGTAAACTGTAGATTACAAATGAATAGGATTTTGTAAAATGGCTGTATTGAAATAACATTATCCTAAATAATAAGTGCACAAT
The DNA here is from genome assembly GCA_001685095.1 of Ellobius talpinus. Lineage (NCBI taxonomy): Eukaryota > Metazoa > Chordata > Mammalia > Rodentia > Cricetidae > Ellobius > Ellobius talpinus. Next base: position 16,654 of record LOJH01031598.1, read on the forward strand.
TGCTTTGTGGATAGCAAATATTAAAGTCAGAGGGTCATGTAACAATGATGAGAAAATGCTAAGGGAACATAATAATCAACCTAGAATTCTTTTTTTTTATTTCAGACACTTTTTATTTTTTATTTATTTTTTT
>LOJH01031599.1:3914-20699 GCA_001685095.1 Ellobius talpinus
ATATGCATACATGTTATATATAATTTAGGTAAACATAAAATAATATGATTTCCTATACCATTTCCAAACCTCCCCGTGTTAATTATTCCTTCTCCTTCCTCTCCCTCTGTATTGCCCCTTTTACTCCTGTATTGTCTATATTCTCTGCAGTGCTATGAAGGAAAATCTCCCAAAGATGTCCTGAAAAGAGTTGCTGCAAATGCACTGATGTCACTTCTGGCTGTCAGCAGAAGAGCGCAGAAGCATGCTTTGAGAGGTGATCTTCACCATCAGTTGTTTATATGGCATCTTGACAGTTGTATTTCCTGCTGGTTGTTTTTAATTTTCTTTGAACTAAAAATGTAAAGAAATTCTAGTAAAATCTCAATGACATTTAAAAAGTTTTTAGCAATACAGTAATCATTGATTTACTTCTTTATTGTCTCTAGATTTGTTTTATTTTTAATTATGTATATGTATTTATGTTTGTGTGTGAGTATGTTCATGTGGGTACAGTTGCTTATGGAGGACAGAAAAGGGTATTGGATCCCTTGTAGCTGGAGGTACAGGGTGATGTGAGCTGCCTGGCATGAATGCTGGGAACTGAGTTCAGGTTCTTTGTGAGAACAAAGTCCTATCTGTCTTAACTACCCAGCCCTTTCTCCAGCCCCACATTCATTGCTTTTCAAATACAATAGAGTAGGCTGGGAATACAGTGCCTAGGAAGCACAGGACCTTTGAGTTTAACCCCCAGTACTGAAAAATCAGTTAATAAAACAAAGATGATACTTATAGATTGTGTGTTTCTATTTACATGTAATGTTACTCTAGAGACTATAAAGAAATTTCAAGCTTTAACCTGTTACTCAGCTTCATATTATTAGTGTATACACTAATTATTATTTAATAATTGTGCATTGTTAGTGTATGCATCCACATTTTATGTGTCTAACACACACAAACATAGTTTTTATGGTACAGTAAAGATAATAATATCCAATGGACAGTATTTTTATGTAGATTTTCACACTTCAGGGTGATGGTTTCTCTTCTGGACATCAGGGATTACGGATCTGAGAGGTAAAAGAAAGTAACAGGAACACAAAACCCATCTGTCCAACTAATGACTTGCTGCTAAGGTGAAGCATGCAGGCTGCAAAATATAAAGTAGATCTGAAATTCTCACAAAAATAAAAACAAGTGGACTTAGTATTGTGCTCTACCCCCTTTTAGTCACATTTGTACAGGCATTTGTTGACTTGAGTGTTGACCTTGACCCCTTCAGAGATGGAATGGCCCTTGACTACCGCAGGTTTTTTCTTTCAGCTGATCTCATCGAGAACTGCATGGAGCAGATGAAGCACATCAATGCACAAATGAACCTGGACTTGCTGAGGCCTGGGAAAGCAATGCTGAAAAAAAAGGTGATTTCAGCCTCTGAATTCTTGTGTATGGGTGCATGGATAAAAAGTATTCCTGTCTCCATTACTCTTGTGCTTACAGTGATCACAAGGTAGAAATCAGTGTTTGACTTAGAACATAGGTAGAGGCAGTTTAGTTTCTGAGATTAATTCTCATTTGAAAATCTTTAAGTGAGACTTACATGTTATTCTTTCTTTTTATGCACAATTAAAATATGTATATTTACATGATATATTGCAAAAAATATTTTATACAATGGAGTATTTGAATAAAAGTGTAAGTTCTCTAGGGAATGAAATCTGTAACAACTATAATTTATTTTGTTTATATGTCAGGCACAGTTTTTACATTTCAAATTTATTATGTCACAAATAAACACTTGTAACGACATGGTCACAGAATCCTGCGATTGATGAGGCAATCTCCTTCCATGATTCCCAGATGTTTGTTTTAGCATTGATTTTCTTGACTGAATATATAAATTATACTTTAATATAAACACTGTAACATAGTGGCTATATATTACCCGTGACTAGCAATAATTGTGACCAATAACATTTAGACTACCTTTTTTCCAGAAAATGTATGTATGTATGTATTTATGTATGTATAATATTTAAATATAAAAATATGTATTCTACTTAGTATATTATGTACATAATACAATAAGAGAGTTAGAGAAAATAGCTATGTAGATGCAATATTTGTTGATAAAGGTTTCAAAACAAAACAGAGGTCTCAAAAAATGATAAAAAAAACAAACATACAGAAAAACATATGACAGCAAATGCTGGCTGGCATCAATGTGGGGAAAGGAAAACACTCATTCACTGTTGTTGGGATTGCAAACTGATGCAGCCAGCCAGTCTGGAAATCAGTGTGCAGAATAATTTTTCTGTAAAAACTATTAAGAAATCGAGAAGGAAGTGTAGAGATGGCTCAGTGTTTAAGAATACATACTACTCTTTCAGAGGACTTGAGTTTAGTTCCAAAGGATCCAGTGTCCTCTTCTGATCTTTGGATGCACTACATTCAAATGAACATACCCACACAGAGACTCATCTATATGTGTATATACATAATTTAAAAGTAAGGTTAAACAAATCTTTAAAAGGAAAGACAAAACTTTATTTAATAGTTTAACTGGTACATGGTAACAGAATCCATGTTTAACAGCTTCTTTTCCTGCTTCTTATTTTCATGCCTAGCCAAAAGTGCTGCTTCATCATTGGGAAAGTCAGCCAGTACCTGATGTGATTGAAAACCAGTCCATACTTGCCTTACTTTATTGGGATGAAACATGGAGGGTATTATATATCTGATTTCCTCCATGCTTGATGGGACACAAATAGCTTTTTTTGTGGTGCACACACTACTTGAGATATGGTCACCGTACCTTGTCAGTTTTTATAAAGTGTTGATGGTTGGGCGTGATCACAGCACAACTGTAGTGTACTGAGACCGTAAAGGAGGGAGTTACTGTTTCTAAAAAGCACTGCATTCCTGTTTTTCAACTTCTTTGTGTCTCTATGCAGGAGGACGGCTTTATTAAAGAGTTAAGCCTTACCATGCAGCTCTTAAGGAATTGCCTTTACCAAAATGAAGAATGTAAAGTAAGTAGAGCTCCACGGAGTGCTGATAGCAGTTAAGGTAGTGCATTGCTGAATTTTTATATGAGGTAACATAGGAGGAGTAGTGGACCCTTGGAATTCTCTTGTTTAAGATGTGTACTTGAATGTTTCTTAAGCTCGGAGTTAATTCTCAGAGCTGGATACATTTGATCATGTTGTCCTTCAGCACTAATTACATTCTTATTTATACCAAGGCTTGAACGTCATAATTAAACCATAAATTCTGAACCTATCCTTCATTCTATATTGTTAGGCATTTAGATTTTCTTTTTGACTACAAGGGAATAATAAATGGCTGTCAATATGTCTTAAGAAGTGAAGGTTTTTAAAGATGTTTTTCAAAACAGTTATTCAAAGGGAGTAAGAGATAGTATTTATAATTATAAAGAAAGATAAGCATGCATCCTGCTTCAGACTAGATATTGTCTTGCCCATTGTGGTCATGTCACCTAAAGGAAGCCCCCTCGTGCATGTCTGCTGTCTTCTGTGGCCTTTGCACAGTCCTCTTCGAGAGCCACTGAGTCTGCTTTGTCTCTGAGTATTGGTTCTGCCCACTTCAGCAATCATGATGGTACTATTGTGTGGCAGAAAATCTGAACTCTTGAAGTTGGTCCATCTGGAGTGACCTCACTTTTGAAGCATTAACTTAAAGCTTTAGTGTTAAAAAATTGGTAAGACAAAGATCAGTTGAGAAACTTCTTTTGCTTTTAAATTTCTTCAGTTTGTACTCTTAGTTATGGTAAAACTGGAAAAAGCATGTTGTATCTGGAGAAACATGGTAAACATGTATTACTTTAAGGTATAATAAGTAAGATACATATAATAATTATTTTAAAATTAAGTATTTATTTATGCATTTGTGGTGTATGGTCCTATAGGCTCATATATTTGAATGCTTAGTCACTAGGGAGTGAGACTGTTTAAGAGGGATTAGGAAGTGTGGCCTTGTTGGCATAGCTGTGACCTTGCTGGAGGAAGTGTGTCACTGGGAGTGGGCTCTGAGGTTTAAAAAGTTCACAGTCGTCCAGTCTCTGCCTGCTGTCTGCAGATGAAGATGCAAAGCTCTCAATTACTTACTTGTCTGTTTCCTACCATGATGATCATGTATTGACTGTCTAAGACTGTAAACAAGCCCCCAATTTAAATACTTTCTTCTTAGGAGTTGTTTTGGTCATGGTGTCTCTTCACAGCAATAGAACACTGACTAAGACAACATTTTATAATTTCCGGAACATGGAACATTTATTTGCGAGATGGCACCTACCTATAAAGATAAATGAAATAAGTACTCTTCTAGTTATTTGTTCACATTTGTAGTGCGTTAGGCACTTATAAAAGTGTGATTGTTCAGCAAGTCAAGTATTTCTGTCTTTCTGAGTTGTAAAGAATAAAGTCAAAGAATAATTGCATTACTCTTGAGTGTCAATATAAATCTGTGGGGCAGAAATCCTTCATTTTTTCTTATTCCAGCTTAGGAAATATGTCCTTATTACTAATTATTAATTGTTAGGGTCATAACTCATAATTAAATCACCTTCTGCCACCTCACCATGGTTTATGCACATGTAACATTAAGGAGTTTTTATGTTTAATAGATTATTTGGCCGTGAGGCAAACGAAGCCTAAACAGTGGATAGGACTCCGGGGGGGGGCAAACTATGACACTCCAGACAAAGATGATAAGGCCTTACTTGAGCGGGGAGAAATGAAAAGGGGTGTATAGTAAGTCTGAAGGGTTGACATGAAAGAAGAACCCTATAGAACGATTTCCAGACTCCAATTTAAGCTGCTTACCAGTGTGGGAGTAGACAGAGAAGTGCACGGGGGAGGCTCCCGAAACTCAAGCTTGCCATGGGTGTGCTGCGTAAGCCTTTGGGAAATTCAAATGGAGAATCTCTTGTAGCTGAGTTTTATGGGCCTGACGAGCTATACATTCTGGCAATAGTAGAAGTATATAATTAATATTTGTACCCAGGATTCTAGTTGAAATTTACCAAGACGGTATATTATAACAGCTTTGGTAATGTATTTGGAACACATGTAGAGAAGGTAGGAAATCAGAGGAGTGTAGCTATAAGACAGAAGGACGGAAATGAAGACAAAGAAACTTGTAGTAAGTGCCCCAGTGCTGGAGAGTTTGGCAACCACAAAGGTTAGCGTGATCTCAGTGAATCATCAGAACAGGAAATAAACCGAAGGAGCTGGAGATAAAATGCAAGAAATGGACATAACAGCAGTGAGCATTCTTTCCATAGCTAGGTCATTGCATTACATGAGTATATTTGGTGCTACTAATGTGTAAACCCCTTGAATATCATAATCAGAGAAATGCATAGGTTAATGACTACTTCATAAAAATGTCTACCTTATTAACTGATGGAAAGATCAAGTCCCTGAGGAGACAGGAGAGTCGTGTTTCTGAGGGCAGATGAGTGTATTAATTTCTGACAAGAACAGTACTGATTCTCTGCCAGGCAGAAGAAAAGGATAAATGGATGAGAGAACATATGCATGTGGGTAGAGTGGAGGATAGATAAGAATTCAGACCTGATTGTTTCTTTCTTTGTGAAGTGAGTGCAGTCATTTGTTGCCAGTAGGACTGAGTGAGAAGCATGAAGACCATTGGGAGTAACTTCAAAACCTAGATAGTATTAAATATTTTATATGACTTTCTACTTCATCTTACTGTTTGGTCCTTTGAGCTCTGAAATGGGTGTACAATTATGTGCCTGAGTACTCTAGTTCATGTGGGTATAGAAATTACCTTATAATTCTTTTTTTAAAAAGATACTCCTGCACTTCTGCAAGCGACTGTATCTTATCTACAGTATTGTCCCAATCTTAACTGATTTTTAATAAAGCCTAAGTTACTTAGAATCTGTTCAAATTACACAAAAGTAATCGTTAACTTCTGGTACTCATCCATGTTAAAGATAATCTGAGGAGTAAAAAACAAAGTCACTTCCTCTTGAATTCTCTACTTCTCTCTCAGTACCATCCATCTGTTTGTAGTTTGTGGCTACTGACTAGCTGGTAATCTGTCTGTTGTGTGAGTCTACACTTGTATTGGAATCTGTGCCTATGTCTGTTGCCTGACGTGTATGTGTATCTGATAAGGCTTTCCTCTGTATTTATTAGACAACCTGGAAAACATGGTGTGGGAAGGAATGGGTATTCTTTACAGAGCTCTTTAACAGTGATTGATAGTTGAAGATGTTACAGACTGCAGCTGACCCAGCATAGTACTCAAACTACAAACTGACGTCATCAACTTATATCTATTATATGTTGCTTCCTTTTTTTTTTGAAGTTGCTGTCAGCCTGTTGACTGTTTTCAACAAACAATTACCACAGCACACATATTTATTATTCGGGGTTAGGGCATGGAAGAATACATAAAAGTTTATGCATTTAAACTGATTGTGTGGGAAATCCAAGGGATACATTGTTCTTTTACAGGCAGGTTAAACTTAAATAGTCCATGCACACAGTAGGACAGCAAATTAAGCACATAGTCTTAAATAATTTCAAAGCATATTTACTTGATCTGGAGGTCTGGGCAAAGTTTAACCTCTTTGGGGTCAAGTGCTTTTTTTCTGAAAATTGTGTCTCCTCATGTATACTATATGCACATTAAGAGAATAATAAAAGCAAACTTGATTATTTTCCTGACTGCAAATCTCTGACCATGTCTGAGTCTTTTCAAGAGTTTATGTTTTGCTGAAAAATAAACAGTTTCCTGCATATCTTACATGTTATGGAAACTGTTTTCTATAGTTCTCTCACTAATATATCCGAGTCACCCTTCCTGAGACTGAGCAGGCTCCCGAGCAGGGCCGCCCAATGTGGAGCACTGTTGACTGGGAAAGGGCCCTCCTTATATGCAGCAAAGATGAATTAAACTATTGATTTATGGAGGTGACAACTAATTGAACGTAATTTTGCATTTCAGATGTCCAGACGAATGACTGTTCTTCCCTTTCCAAAACAGGTGGCAGCTCTTGAAGCCCGTCTTGTGCCCGTTCTGCACTCTCTTTGGCCTTGGCTTTTGATGGAGGATTCACTGATGCAAATTGCCTTGCAGTTGCTTTGTGTCTATACTGCTAATTTTCCAACTGGTAACTAGAATCAAATGTTTTCTCTAATAGATTAAAATGCTTGTTTCATATGATATTATTAAGCTGGACTAGAAAAATATGTATGTTGATGTATTTTTCCTTATGAGTGTATGTTAGGCAAAGGCTCTGGATCTTACGACTCCAGACCATTTTAAGAATATATTTTTTGATCTGGCAGAGTCACTGGGTAGTTCAGGAAGTAGACTGTCCTGATTATATGGCTGTGGGAAACTGTATACAGTGAGAACATCCAAAGGGTGAAAATTTATGAAAAAGACAGGTGAAGATTAGAACCATTATTGATTTTCTAACAGAAGACAATCATGACAGAAGTTAGTTCAAGCTGCTGTTGTCCTGAGTCGGGACAGTCAATCTCTAGGGTTGAATGTACACATCAGCATTAGGCTTCAGTGCTTATTTGCAGTGTATAGATGGATGACCAGGTCATTTTCACAGACATATATGCTTACCAGTTTGTGTTTTTAAAAACTAAGAAATGGAACAGAGGCAACTCTGTGACAGGCTTTTCCTTTCTAAGGTTGCAGTTCTCTCTGCTGGTCCAATTATGGACAGTCTGTTCACACTGCCCAGAGAGGCACCCCCAGCAGCTCCCTGATACTGTGTATCCTGAAACTCGCTTCCCAGATGCCTACAGAGAGCACTACCATTCAGCAGATGGTTTTTATGTTTCTCTCAAACCTGGCCTTATCTCATGACTGCAAGGGAGTAATTCAGAAGGTAAGTACTTAGCGTTTCCTATATGTCATAAAAGAATTGTTTGGCAAAATAACTCTGTCAATCAAATTTTATAAGTCATTTTCTAGGACTGCTTTATATGATTTCAGGACACTTTGTTTTAAAGGTTGGTAAAAGAATTAAGAAACTAATCATTTAAACCAGTTAGGGAGGCACTAAAACTGAAGCAGGAGTAGACTTTGATTATGCCATGTCCTTCTAGTTATCTCATTACTTTTAAATTGTGTTTTGCCTCAAAAACAGCGATTTTTTAAAAAAAATCACTGGTATCATACAAATAATATATTTGATCTATGCACAGTCCAGTCAAACAGTAACAATTTCTGTTCATATTATGGTGACAGAAAGCTGTATAAAATCAAAGCCCTTTGCTCCGGTTTCATTTTACATCTTTAATGTCATAAAGTGCCATTTTATGAGGATCTGCAATTCTGAAGCTTCACTTCTTACACTAATTCTAGCTGAGTGTATAAAGGAAGGGACTGAGTGAGACAAATCTAGTACACATGTACAGGGCGCAGAGCGTCATTATGGTTGTATATGAACAGAGTCCCTGAGTGTGAATATTATCAAATCATCTGTTACTTTCTAATGACAATGATTTGAATTTTGTTTTTGCTGCTTGGAGGTCAGATAGGATTTGTAGGAGTTAAGTATCCCCTTCTACTGCTTCATGTCTTTGAACCCTGAAAGATAATTTGAATATAATCACCAAATAAATAGAAATGGCTCTCTTACTTAGGAAATTGATTTATTGGGCTTACTGTGGAAATATTTTCAATAATTTATTGCACTCAGCTCACTCTGGCTCATGAGTGTCCTCATTACGTTCTTCAGAAATTTCTCAAGTCTGTTGTAAGGTTATCCTGAAGTCAGCCTTGGTGGGAGCATTCACACCATGTAACTTGGCATATACTATAACCAGTGCTCTGTCTCACCCTCATTCAAGCCAGTTCAGTTTATTTACTAGCATACAGCCAGATAATTTCTTCATATATATCCTAATATTTCTCTCATTCATTTATATGAGTATATGTGCATATTTATATACATATATGCCATGTATTTGAATACATATATATGTATATTTGAATATATTTCTTCATAAATGTTTTCATATATACATACATATATATCTTTGTGTATACATATCCAAATGTATATATATATATATGTATATATAAAAGTTCTGAAAGACCTCATCTTGAGACAGATATATGGGATTACATTCTTCAGAATGAGAGGTATGTACTTGTTCATAAGTTGAAGGATAAAACACCTGTAACTACATTGATCTGAAACAACTTCCCTTCTCCTAGACTTGTTAACTCCCATGCAGGGTAGATTGGGGCTTTATTTCCTTTCCTCCCACAGGATATCTTTAATGAGTAGCAAAATTGCCAGAAGGCCAATAAGAAAGGTAACTCAGGAGGCCAACTCTGAATTATTAACCATAATAATTGAATTGATTATAGTTTATTTCATCTATTATCAGGAAAAATATAACAGGTGTAAAATGTAATCACTATTTTGTTCTTGCCTTTCCACTTATACTTGGAAATGTATAGATGAAGCATTTGGAAGAAAAAGAAATTAAAACTAGGGAAAAGAATATCAAAATACTAGTTAATTGGATACCAAGGGATTAGAAAAATAATGAAAAAGACCTGAAAAGAAAATAATATTCTGTGTTTACCCACAGAGCAACTTCCTACAGCACTTCCTGTCCCTGACATTGCCTAAAGGAGGAAATAAACATCTCAGCAATCTGGCCATTCTGTGGTTGAAGTTACTCCTGAATATATCATTTGGAGAAGATGGACAACAAATGATCCTGAGGCTAGATGGCTGCTTAGACTTACTCACAGAGATGAGCAAATACAAGCATAGGACCAACCCCTACATACCTCTGCTGATTGTTCATAACATTTGCTTCAGTCCTGCTAATAAGCCTAAAATCCTGGCTAATGGTAAGTAACCACTTGTGGGCTCATTTCACACATGTTATGATGTTTAGTTCATTCTACTCACAATAAAACACAGAGCAGCTTTATAATTCCCTGCTCTATTCAGGAATGGGTCTAGCCTCTGTGTTATTCATCACCTCTAACTTTCATGAACTTTTCACCCCTTTTTCCTCAATGATCCTTGAGACTTGGGAAATGTGATATAGTAAAGATGTTCTATTTAGGGCTAAGTATTCCACAGTCTTATTTTCTGTATCTTGATGCTTATTGGTTGTGTTTATCTCCATCTACTGCAATGGAAACTTCTCTGATAAGGGTTGAGAAATACATTATTATATGATGCAGTGAGAACTTGTTAGAAGTTTATTTAATGCTATATTCATTTAGCACAGTGGTTTTCAACCTGTGGGATGTGACCGGTCACATATCAGATATTCTGTATATCAGATATTTACAATTCATACAGTAGCAAAATTAGTTATGAAGTAGCACTGAAATAATTTTATGCTTGGGGGTCACCACATGACGAACTTATTAAAAGGTCATGGCATTAGGAAGGTTGCGAACCACTGATTTAGCCGAATAATAGTGGTAGCTTCTCTCCTAGGATCTATGACCTATCTAGCAACAGGTTCTTGCCAGCAACATATCTGAACATAATAAAGCAATATAGAGTAACCCCACAGCCACATCAAGAAGCTTCTCTGATGTGCATTGAATGAGGCATGAATCATTTATCCAATCTGTGACTAATTGATGCTCACAAAATACTCCCATTGATTTCATTTCTTAAGCTTTTATATCCACAGTTAATTTGTAATTGTCATTCAGTCATGAGTTGATGAATGGAATTGTATTCTAAATTCTGCCCAGTAAATTTTAACCTGATAGTAGTATGCTGAAAGTGCTTCATGCCCCGTGTAGGATATGTTCATTTAACTGACGTGTCTGTCAGCTTTCTTACTAAGCCAGCCTTGGTTAAAACATTTCTTGAATTCTTAGTATTTATATCTCACTCTTGTTGATTCTGTTGTAATTCTTAAGTCACTTAATGTATTTGAAACTAGGTTTTTAATCAGTTTCCTATTATCTGTTTCCTGTTATCTATTCTTATGATTTAATCAGAATTCATACCGACTTTTTGAACTTAAAATGTTTTATGTGCTTTTTTGTATCCATGTTATATTTCATGATAAAGTATTGTCTTTAAATTTTTTATTCACTTGCTTTAACAATGGGCTAATGCATTAATTAGCCTGTAAATGTGGCTTATTAAAAATTATAAGTTAAAATTGCCTGTTAAAGAAGTTATGATATAAACTTTGTTAAATCATAAATCTGAATGTTTGGGATATAAAATTACTTGATAATTTTCAGTTGGAACAAAATGAAATTACACTCATATTTTATGTAACCACCCACAATCCATATGCCAAATTACATTTGATAGCTCTTTATATAGACTAATTTTGGATAGGCGATTTTATAGGAAAGCCATGGGGAGCTGGGTAGTGCATATGAGGTATTCAGGCAGGAGAGGGCTGTGTGGGCAGAAAATGACCGCATTTCACTTGCTACCTACCACCTTGTCATTCTAGCACACAAATTAGTTTTTACTTTATGGGACTTTTTTTTTTTTCCTTTTTCTTACTTACAAAAAAATTGAACTCCTTGCAATAAATTTAGTTGTATTAGTTACTTTTCTGTTGCTATGATAAAATATACTGACAAAAACAAAGTTAGGGAAGGAAGGGCTTATTTTGGCTTACAGTTCCAGAGGGATAGACTCCGTAATGGTAGGGATGGCGTGGCTGCAGAAGGGATAGAGCCCTTCAATCATAGTAGAGAAGGGATAACAACAGAAGATAGGCGTCATCATGGTAGGGAAGGCATGGCTGCAGAAGGGATAGTTAGACTCCATCATGGTAGGGAAGGAATGACAGCAGGAGGAATAGAATCCATCATGGTAGGGAAGGTGTGGCAATAGGACTGTGATGCCCTCCTGACAGTCAGGAAATATAATTGTCACATTTTATCCCCACATAGGAAGCAGAGACAGGAAATAGGGCTAAGCTATACAACCTCCATTAACATATTTCCTCTAGCTCTGAAGACTCTACCTCCTAAGTTTTCCACAACCTTCCCTAGCAGTAACATCAACTGGGGACCCAGTGTTCAAAAATATGAGTCTGTGGGCCACATTTATTATTCAAGTCACAACATGATTTAAACAAAATGTTAAGTTGTTGAATTTTCATCCAGGTAGTATTTATTGAGCCCCTATAACATAATGGCACTGTGATTTGAATACGTATCATTAAAGAGACAACCCCCCTTAAAACAGTTCAGGTTTTTATTGGGGGGGCTGCAGAAGAGTCTCTGTAAGGATTAAAACCTATCAGCTTGCAAGCTGAGGTAAGTAAAGGGAGAAGGGGGAGGAGACAGGAAAGAAGTAGACAAGATTCCTTTTGGGGCCTGAGAGTGCCTTTGCTTTTAGTAAACAAAGAATGGTGAGTAATGAGTGAAACAGTATCATGTCGTCAATAAACATCTCCTATGGTTAGCCATTATCCAGGGTCTGTAGTAGTGTGTCTGGTGGGTATTTAGACTTTAGTTCTGGAATGCTAATTAACTGATTTCAGCAAATTGTAACCAAGATGGAAGAACTTTTTTAAAGGGCGTGGCCATGGCTACTGACATATTTCTCTAGGCAGATAGAGAAGAGGGTGTGGCAGTCTTTGTACTTGTAGCTCTCCCTGATGGACAAGGTCAACATCCTCATCTGGGAGATCTTGGGGCAGTTTCTGCTATCAGAAAATTTGGAAGGAAATGCTTGAGCAAGAAATCCTTCCTCAGTAGTCTCCAAGCCTGCTGATATGTTCTAGCGATCTTATTCTCTCTCTTCAAGAAATATGACCCTAAAATCATTTAAGAGATGGCCATTAAGTCAATCTAACTGCTTCCAGTTGCTATTGGAAGCGTAGATGGGTTTAGAGTATCCATTCTTGTTGACCTTGAGACATTTGAGGGTAGTCATTGGATCCAGGTAGATGGAGTTACAGCATTGTAGAACCATATGAGTGTGGGTCAGCTTAACTGAGAGTAGATAAAATCAAGACTGCAGTTGCATACACAATATCCAGTTGTTGATAATGTCACCACTAAGGATGCAATATATTTAACTCATTTCTATGGTGAAGATCCAGAGGTCGTTTTATAACCATTGGCCAATGGGATGGTGGTGTTTGGTGTGGTCTTAGTTTGATTTTATGGATTTTTCTAAAGGAGAAACTAACAAGATTATCAAACATATATAAATGGTAGGATGTTCCTGGTAAAGAAAAGCATGAGTCCTTCAAGTTGATTACACTTGGAGTTTCTGTGATGGCCTCACCTGCCGTGTCAGTAACCCAGATGTCAAGCCTGACCCATTGTTTATATCATTATCAATGGTTTAACTTTCGTTATACTTTTCCACTGGATGTTTAAGACCATGCAGATGGCCAAAATTAATCACTCTTTTTACTGTCGAGGCTAGTTGAGGGTCTGGTTTTCAGGGGCCAATCTTTAGATCTGCTGGGTGGTTAACATGTAAATAGTTTGCTAACACAAGTGTTTCACCTTTAAAAACAATGTTTTAAAAATTATACAACTTAGAAAACATAATATGAAATTTAATGATATATGAACATAATAAAAGTAAGTTTAAATATTGTTTGAAACATCCTAACAATTGCCTTTGAAGTAAATGCCTCTGAATCTTCATTTAAAATAATCAGACTAGCATACATAATTAACAAGTCTTTATTCTCCTCTCTGGTAGCTTTTTAAAAACGAACATTTCTTGTATATTGAAATGCCATCAAGTCAAATTTTCTTGTGATGTAAAATAAAAAATTCCCATTCTACATTATATTTATATAGTGGTGATTATGTTTTTATGACAGATCATCTATTTTTGTACATGTGAAAATGGGAGCTATAGCAGAATAACTTAATATAATTTATAATACACTTAGTTTTGCATTTTGTCCTTCAATGAATAAGCTTTTGTTGAACTTGAACCAGAAAATTTAGAGCACTGATATCTAGATCATCTGTACCTGTTATGAAAAGTTTGTTCCAAGATATCCCTTCATATGCCTCAAATTGTAAAAGATGTCAATTGAGAGTAGGACCTTGTATTTTTATTCTAATGGGACAATTACTCTGTGTATTGTCGTGGGCTGGTTCTAGATAAGAATACAGGGAAGTGTGTGGAACTGAACTTTTATAATGTGCTTATTTGTAGAAAAAATCATTACTCTTCTGGCTACCTGTTTAGAAAGTGAGAATCAAAATGCCCAGAGGATTGGAGCGGCTTCACTTTGGGCTCTAATTTACAATTATCAGAAGGTTAGTTTTTAAAATAATTGTTTGAAATGGAGGGAGGGGAGTGGATGCAGTTAAATAATTAGGGCTCTTAGGATGCATTCAAGAGTATCAGGCAGATACCAGCTAATGGTAAAAAGAAAGTTTCAAACTCAAGTTCCCTTTGTTCATTCATATGATTAATAATCTATCAATTAATATTTTCATTTAATTGTTTCACCAGGGCTTGATTCAGAAGGGTAGTTCTATTTAAGTGAATTTCCCTTTTGATTTCAATTAAATTGTAAATTTGTTGTAATTTTAGTAAAAAATATTTCTTTGTACAGATGTGTCCAGGAGAAATGCATCTTGATGGAAGACTGAATAATAGTTTTATCCATGCATGTAGTTTGCCTTTCTCATGTATATGCCATCACTTAATTTTACAGTGATCTCAGTCTCTGTAAGATCAAAGAATAAGTGCTGCCCAGAGAGAATTATAGCAACAGGGTACTGCAGCCTCTCTTTCTCTGGCAGCTGGTCTTCTTTTGTTGTAAACATTTCATTCGTAAGTGAAATACACAAGAATATCTAATGATTACCCAGTAGCCAGATGACAGTGTTAGGGCACACAGATTTCCTAGAGATGACAGCCACTCATGCCTGTGTGACTTCTCTTCATCCTGGACCAAGGGGTTGCTTCCTTCTCACATGGTCTAAGCACAGGTTTGAACATCTTGAAGTCCCTCAATAAATATTTATTGAAGAACTTGTAGTGTTTGAAGTACTTAATCTGAAATTTAATAATTGAAGTAATGAGAATTTCCCTAAGGTTGATTACTCAAACGTAATAAACTGAGGTTAGGGGAGAATGAGTAAGAATGAAGGGAAAGATCCCAAACTATAGAAAAGAGGCCAGGTTAGTTTAGATATGAATGGAGTACAGTGGGCTTGATACAATAGGCTGAACTGGTATCTAACTGTCCATATTTCTGTATCTTAACTCTATGCTGTTTAACACCATAGTTAGTAATAGGCAATTAGTCCTGTATTATCCTTATCCTTAATATCTGGGAATAAAGCTAACTAATAGATTATCTTTTCTTTTCCAGGCAAAAGCAACTTTGAAAAATCCATCAATAAAAAGAAGAGTAGATGAAGCATATTCCATAGCAAAGAGAAGTAAGTTCTAAGAGATTACAATTAAATTTGATAAATACTAACTAAATGAAATTTCTGGTAACTGAAATATTTGAATAGGACACTGCAAAATGATAGTTTTGTGTATTGCTTTTATAGATTTTGAGAAATCTTATCAAAGTACTATCAGATGGGCTCACATTTAGCCCATGCTTTTCATGGTAATGTTTTGTTTTTTTTTTGACATAATAAAATGTTCTGACAGATGAGTATTTGAAATAAAAAAGTTTCTTAAAATGTGCCTTTGATCTTTCTCCAAGTCAGTTTAGTTTTTTTTTTTCTTCTCTCCAGCAGCTGCTACTCCACTCTAGAGTGTTCTTGGGTGATAAGAATTGGGCCTAATTAGAATTAACATTGAAAAGAAAACTTTGATTTAACATCAGGAAGCTGAAGTCTTCCAGGCATAGGTTCAGCAGCCCCTGTAACCACATTTCCCTGTGATCTGCAGTCATGATTTTAGATCATATTAGTCCTTTGAAGTGAGCCAGTTTTCAATGGGCATTATTCTCCAAACACTTATCTCCAGACAGCAAAGTAAGTCTTCCCTGTACTGCAGTAGATCTCTTGGTTGTTAATGTTTGTTTCTGAAGAGAAATGGCTTTGGTTTGTTTCTAGTTGTGATCTTGCATTTCAGGATGAAGTGAGGAATTGGGTTATGTTAATGTTTATGGTTTTAGAGGGATGGTATGTAAGAAACAGTATGGTGTTTATTCTGGATTATAGCTCATTTATGTGGGTTACGGAGATGCTTTCTTAAATATACTTTAGATAAGCTATTGATAAGAAATGAATGGGAATGTTAAACATATTAATTTTATAAATGTAGAATAATTTTATAATTCTAGTATATCAAGAGCATAAATAGCCTGCTAATAAATCTTTTTCATAGCTTCATGTAGGAGTGTCCACCCCTATGTGGGGCATTAAGTTTAATATACTGGTATTTATAACTCTTGTTTTCCTATATCAGCTCTCTCCAATTCAGAAGAAAACCCTCTAAATGCCTACTATTTGAAATGCCTTGAAAATCTTGTACAGCTGCTTAACTATTCCTGAGCCATGAGCTGGTCTACTCCAGAGCTGACTGCCATCCACAGGAGATCTGGATCAGAGGCCAGCTTTATACAGCAGCTGCTCCCTGAATGATGCTGACTCTGCAATATCAGTATCTGCCTTCCCTATGAGACATCACCGGCCACATGAAAGGAGTGGAACTGGTGACTCCCCACTCTGTTCGTTCCTGGCAACCTTCCAAAAGTGAAGACTTGCTGACTCAAGATGCTGCAGACATAGAGTTCTGGCATTATAAACATTTTTTTTCAGACACTTTTTTATTGTTATTAAAAAATTTTCCACCTCCTC
>LOJH01031600.1:6064-16785 GCA_001685095.1 Ellobius talpinus
GATAGATAGATAGATAGATAGATAGATAGATGATAGATATACATTAAAGAGAGAGAGAATGCTTAATGCTCAGTAATAAGGAAATGCCCAACTGGAAAATGAATTAAAGGTCTGAACAGGCATCTTACCAAAGAAGGACCCAGATATCAAATAAGCACATAAGACACTTAGTAGACAGAGGTAAAAACAGTGGAGACCCACTAGACACCTATGAGGATGGCTAAGAGCCGTGGCACTAGTACCAACAGTGGTGAGACAGCAGAGTAGTGGGATCTCTCACTCGCTTTGGTGAGCACACAAGGTGACAGAGTCTGTGGAAGGCAGTGTGACAGTTCCCCACCAGTCTAAACATGTACTTGATCTACAACCCAGCCACCACATTCCTGAGTCTTCACTCACATAAACCGGAAGCTATGTCAAAATAAAAACATGAAAGTTCATAACAACCTCATCCACAACTGGGAAAACCTAAGAGCAAGTGCCCTTCAATAGGCAGTTGGATAAGCAAACTGGTACATTCATGCAATAAAGTATCATTCAGTGGCAAAAAGAAAAGAAAATTAACTAAGTTGGGTGTGGTGGTGCACAACATTAATCTCAGCACTTTGGAGACAGAGGCAGGGGAATTTCTGAGTTCAAGTCCAGCCTGATCTATGGAGTGAGTTCCAACAACCAGGGCTACATAGCGAGAAAAAACAAAAACAATAACAAAAAAAAACTGTCTCAGAAAAGAAAGAAAAGAAAATGAACTACCAAGCCACAGAAAGTCATGGAAGAGCATTAAGTGAACACTGCTAACGAAAGAAGAACAGCCAGAAGATGAAGCCAACCACACGGCATTCTGAAAAGGCCAACAGAAACACCAGAAAGAGCAGTGACTGCCAAAGATATGGCGTAAGGGGCTGAGTATGAAGATGTGGAGCCTGGAGGATGGTTTAAGGAAGCTATTCTGTAGGCTATGTAATGGTGCTTACATAATAGCAAAGCTCACAGAGCTGTACCACACAGAGGGAGACTTAACGCGAACTCCCCACCGTGATTAACACTCTTCATGTGCAAGCGTCGGCTCGCCAGTTATAAGAAACATGCCATGCCAGTGCAAGGTGCTAAGTAATGCAGGCACTTCTGACTGTGGAAGAGGGAGTATGAGAACTCTATACTTCCTCTCCAATTTTTCCGTATATGTAAACCTACTTTAAAAATAGTCTATGCTGGGCCGGAAAGATGGCTCAGAGGTTAAGAGCACTGACTGCTCTTCCAGAGGTCCTGAGTNTCTGGCCTGCAGGTGTATATGCAGACAGAACACTGTATACATAATAAATAAATAAAATTAAAAAAATAGTCTATGATAAATGATGAGTGCAAAGAATAAAATTAAAAAGCAAAGAGTAGAATGAACAAAACTGTCATGATTTTCAGACAGTATAATAATCTACATAGGAAAATGAACCAAAGCAACAAAAATAAGAAAAGGCATTCGAGAAGGAAAATAAAAAAAGAACTTATAAAAACTGCTGACTGGTCAGGCAGTGGTAGTGCACGCCTTTAATCCCAGCACTCAGGAGACAGAGGCAGGTGATCTCTTTGAGGTTGAGGCCAGCCTGGTCAACAAAGTGAGTTCCAGGACAGCCAGGGCTACAAAGAAACCCTGTCTCAAAAAACCAAAACAAAAAACAAACAAACAAAAAAACCACACAAAACAAACCTATTGACTGTCTCTACATTGAAAATATCAGTGAGTAAATGTAGCAGAAGTAAAATACTGTTCTCAAAAGCAACAAAAATAGGAATATTTGTGAAAAACGTAAAGAATATCTCATAAGATCTTATGGAAAATACTTGAAGTTCTACTAAAAGACAAGAAAGATCTAAGCAAATGGTTATTCAGTCCTACTTACAGATAAGACAACAAATATGAAAAGGAAGAACAAAGGTGTAAAGTTACCCTTCTATAAAACATAGTTCAAAGCTACACACATAAGAGGGCTGTATGATGCTAGTACATGAGCAAATATTTGAACCACGAAAGGAGAAAACAGAGAGCAGATCTGTGTATCCTGAAACTTGAAGAAGGATGAAAGTAGCATCCCGAATCATGGAAAAAGACTAAAAAAGCTGAAAAAAACTTGCTTGCTACAAAGAGGAAGATAAAAATTAGTTAGCTGAGACATACACAATGCAAAGGGAACCAAATATAGTCAGTCGTTAAGGTAGCATAACACCATAAACGTGCAGGACACTCAATACTGTGTCTACAGTCCCAACTATTCTGGACGCTACAGCGCAGAGATGGCTTGAGCACAATTGTTCAAGGATAGCCTGGGCAACACAGCAAGCCCCTATCTCAATGGTTCTCAACCATCCTAATGCTGTGACCTTTGATACAGTTCCTCACATGTGGTAATGCCCAACCATAAAATTATTTCATTGCTACTTCATAACTGTAATTTTGCTACAGCTATGAATTGTAATGTAAATCCCTGACATGCAAGATATTTGATATGGGGCCCCTGTGAGATGGCTGTTTGACCCCCAAAGGGGTCACGACCCACAGATTGAGAACTGCTGCCCTATCTCAACAACTGAAACCTATAAAATTAGTAAACAAGAAAACCGTTTTAACCCTGGGATAATGAAGGACTCTGAAATAGCCACAACCATAAAACAAAATGTTGATGTTGGAGAAGCTTAGGTGTTAGACAGCAATAGACTAGAAGGCTTTTGCAACCTAACTGCTCAAAGACTAGTTCAAGGACTACAACTGTCTGCAGTCTTGAAACCCGCCTGCATCTTTACAGAAATCTAACCTAATCGTAAAAGATCCCCCCAGTGTCTGGTTTGCATGGGAAATATTGGCAAATACTGGAATCCTTGGTCCCCAGCTGGTGCCAACACTTGAGAAAGTTATGGAACCTTTTGAGGTGGTGCCTTGCTGGAGGAAGTATGTCCCTGGGAGAGGGGGGCTCGCGCTGCTTGCAGCTCACTCTCTGGTTTTTGTTGGCTGTTAAAGATGTGCTCTCTTAGCTTCCTGTTCCAGCCAGCAGCTACCATGCCCCCCCCATCATCATGGATGCTCCCACAGGAGCCGTAAGCTAAAATAAACTCTCTCTGCCCTAAGTCCCTTTTGGTCGTGGTGTTTTATCCCAGCAACTTAACGGTAACTAATGGACTAGGTGACTTACAACACATCAAAGCTGAGACACGCAGATCACACAAAGAACTACACACAATGGGGGAGGGGCAAAGAGAAAACTCAAAAGAGACAAAATACAATTCAAACAGCTAGAATACCTCATAAATACAGAGAAAAAGTGGGGATTTGCATGTGTGTTTGGGAAGTGTTTCTTCTGGGTGGAGGAGGGAGCACAGAGTTGAGGACTGAGTGACCTTCACTGTATGAAATACACCACTGAGCTACATCCCTAGCCCAGCCAGCTGGTAAATATACAGAAAGATGCTTAAATTCATTAAAGTCAGGAAACTCCCATTAAAATATAAGATACCTCTTTTTGCCTTATTATTTGGTTAAATACCAGAAATATGGACACTGCCACATAGCAACAAAACAACAAGTAAACAAGAGCTCTCACGCACTGCTGGTAGCCACAAAAACCTGGTTGGGCCCTTCTCCAGAGTGACTGGCAATCAGAATGAGTATGTGTATTACCACAACCCAACAGTCCTGCTCCTAGCAAAACATAATAGCTTAGACCTATGAGACTGTTTATTATGGTAACATTTCGGTGTCATGAAATCAACCTTGAGGTTTATCATGAGCGTATTTGCAAACCATGGTCGGTGCATGCCGCCACGTACCACTGCCCGGTTCTGGGGGGGCAATGGAGTAAGTACAGAAACAGCAGCACCCGGTCTTCAGACAGCACAGTGCCTGACGGTGAGAAGCAGGTCCAGATCAGAAGCACACCACCAGTTATGCAACTTAAAGATAACATAAAATATCTGAGATGTCAATAAAGAAATGTATTTAATTAATTTTAAAAAATAACACACAAATATGTCCGTGCCCTTCACAAGGAAAGACAAACCCACAGAAATGCATCAAACATGCTGCAGAGATGTTCTTGGAAGGAAGACAAGGGTGAGGACGGACAGTGGGGGGTGACAGCCAAAGGCATAAGAAAAGGCAAACATTTACAGGTACATGAACACAACAGCGAAAGGCTGGCCTTGCACAGTCCATGTATTTGTTCACGTGTTTTGGGAAGAGATTGCTGGTTAACCAACCCTTTCCATTTGAGATTGTCCCAAAGAAAGCACACACAAAATAAAGAACTTGGAAATAAGCAGAGAAATCAATCAATCGTGACACTTTCTGTGCAGCATGAAATCTATCTTCCAAAACATCTGCATTGCGGGGCTCTGCGCCTTAGGAGACCTTTCCACCATGCAAACAGACTCACTGGGAGCAGGTGGATGATGTCTAAGACAGATGTTAGGAACACTGATGCCCGTCGCTATCTTCAGGTGACTCACCGCTGCTCGACTCTCCCTGTCAGATAAGAGTTGTTCATTCCCCAAGGTTTGTCCCAGCCTCACATCAGGAAATTGTTGAGAAAATAAGTATTGTTTGAGAGTGGTGCTGCAAACCCAGCCTCCTGGAGAATGAAGACTCCTCTGCAAATGAAGGCTAACATGAAAAGGAAACTATGACTGCCAGTGCTCAGTCTTGTTTTTAACCATTTTTACCTTAACCATTTTGCATATAAACCTTTTGTAAAAATGAATCCCATTTATATGACTGTATTTTAGATGTCCCATCAGCTTTCCAGGCCCAGTTGCCACTTCTGTTATTATTGTAATTGCTTCTAAAAGTAACTCAACCCTGTCTGCTTGTTCCCAATGGTGTCCATTCAGGACTGGGAAATAGAGAAAAAATGGAGTCTGGGGCCCAAAGTTAAGTGAAGGCAATAAAGTTCTGAGTGACAGCCTGCAAGGCAAAATGCAACACTTCCAATGCATCCTTTGAGAGCTGCTAACAGAGGTCTGAGGACGCTGCCCTGCATCCTACATGCTGTTACAGACAGGGAGCCACAATGCACTGGAGCCAAGACACAAGCTGTACCCAGCACACTGGTTTTCTGCCTTGAAGGAGCTGAAGCTGTAATTAAATGCGTCTGGTGAGACACACAACCTGGAATTTGAGGAAGGGAAAGATAATACTTTTGTTTTAAGGTGAAGGTTCTGCTTTTGGAATTTGTAATTAGCTCATCAAGTAGGAATAATCAGAGTACTTACAGTCCCCAAATACATCATGCTGATTCATGCCTCCCATTAGAACTTGGCTCTTCCCTATCAGCACTCTCCCCAGGCTTTCCAACTGAAAAATAAACTCAAGGGCAGGACTAAGTCCTACATTTTTATGGACTGTCATACAGAATGTTCTCAGTGAATGACGAATGAAACAGGTCCATGAATAAATGAGTGAATGTACCTGAGACTGAGTGGGGTTTTCTATTAAAAGGCGAAACGCTTTTGTTAATGGCACTGCTGAATTACATTCATCCTGTCCTTATTCTGATACAGAATGCTCTGAACCCTCTTTTTAAAGTCAGTCAGTGATGGAAGGACAGCTCAGTGGAAGGGTGCTTTTCCTAGCATGTGAGAAGTCCTAGGTTCAAGTCCCACAGCATCACACACACACACACACACACACACACACACACAAGTCAATCATTCCATTTCCTCAGAAAAGAGATGCAGAGATGCAGACAGTATAAAAACTCATGAAAAGATACTCAAGATCTCTGCTCATTAGGGGAATATAAGTTATACTCATAAGAAGGTAACTTTATACATCTACTAAAGTGGCTAAAATTAAACAACTGATACTGTTAAGTGCCAACAGATACAAAACCACTCCAACTCTCAGGCATTATTGGTAGGGAATGCAAAATGGTTCAGCCACTCTAAAACAGTTGACAGTTGGCTTAAAAGTTAAATACAGTTTTAGAAACTAGGTAGAAGCAAAATCCCAAAATATTAAATCAGACAGCTTAACTTCCAACCCACATTTCTACCACGGTTTCTAGTCCAGAATGCCCTGCTCATAGGAAGCCTATTTGCCATGGGCTGTCATAGGAATGGCATAAGGTGGTGCTGTCTTCAAACCTCATGGGATGTGGAGGCTGAGTCAGAACTGTTTCTGAGTGATGGAGACAAAGTGAAGAGCTTCTGGGGTTGCCAAGCCTGCCCTTTCTCACGGGCATCAATAGCCTCTCCTTGTAAAATTTTGCATAGGTTTCCTTTAAACAAACCATTTAGAAACAACTGAAATCAAGTTCTGGCCCTCCCTCATTCTTCTTAATAACATTATTTAGGTACTATAGGAGATGAGAGGAAATACTAAAGCCAATTAAGTATCTCTATAATTTTTAACATTAAATGTACATTTGTATATATCCTAGAAATCTTGATCCTAAAATAGTCATATTTCTACAAAAAAAAGCACATGGATATTAGTCAAACCGGAAAACAATCACATGCCTTTAATTGGCAACTGGATAAACAAGCTGTGCTAGATCCATTATCCATCCAACGAAACACCACCCAGCCTCGTTATAATAAAGTTTCCATTTAAAAAGAGAAAACAATACCACTTCACAATAAAAGGGAATAAACTACTGATGCATTCAGCAGCCTGTATTAACTTCTGAAGACATATGAAAAGTTAAAGCATCCAAATTCCTGGGGCTGGAGAGATGGCTCAGCAGTTAAGAGCACTGGTTGCTCTTCCAGGTGGTGTGGGTTCAATGCCCAGCACCCACACATGGCACCCCACAACCATCTGTAACTCTAGTCACAGGGGATCCGACACCTTCTTCTAGCCTCTGTGGGCACCAGGCATGCAGATGATACACAGACCACATGCAGTTAAAACACCCATGCACATAAAACATAAATAAATTTAAAAGTAAAAGTAAATACATAAATCAACAAAAAAAGCGCCAAAATCAAAAGGCTATGAACTATATAAATCCATTTATATGGTATTCTGGAAAAGCCCAAATTATAGGGAGAAAAAACAGATTAATGATTGCTAGGAGCTATGGGATAGAAAAGGAAGATGGATTCAAAGGGGCATAAGGAAACCTTCTAAGATGATGGAAATAGGCTATATCTTGATTTTAGTGGGTTGATTATATACTGTATTTGTTCATCAAACTCAGAGAGCTGTCTGGGTACAATGACATGCACCTATAATCCCAGCTGCTAGGGAGACTGTGGCAGAAATGTCTCTTCAACTTAAGAATTCAACATCACACTGCCTGAGAAGTTATTGGCATTTTATTGCTGCTGGGAGAGGAAAGTCATTTTCTTCAATGGGGTGGCACCTGGTATATTGTCTGCACTACAAGGCAAGCCCCATTTTCAAGACAAGTCAGCCAACTGACTTACTGAAAGACTAGACTTAATGGGTTTTAAGGGGTCAGGGAGTAGAGAATATGAATGAATATGATGTTGGGTGGGCGAGAAGGTAGGGGAAGATCTGGGAGGAGCTGGAAAGGGGGATGAATATAATCAAAATATAATTATGAAATTCTCAAAGAATAAATAAGAACATTATTTAGAAAAAAGAAAATGTTCCTTTCTGTGGCACCTTCTAGGCAGTTAACTGTGTCAAGATGAAGCTGAACATCTCTTTCCCAGGCACCAGCTGTCAGAAACTCAGTGAAATGGACAATGAACGCAAGCTTCATACTTTCTAGAGAAGCATGGCCACAGAAGCAGCTGCTGGTGCTCTAGGTGAAGAGTGGAAGGCAGGTTATGTGTCCAAATCTGTGATGGGAATGACAGACAAGGTTTTCCCGGAGGGCAAGGTGTCGACCCGTGACTGGTGAGTGGGGGGCATCAGACTGTGCCTGCTGATGAGCAATGGGCATTCTTGTGACAGACCAAAGAGAGCTGGAGAGAGGAAGCACAAGTCTGTCTAGGGGCACACTGTGGGTGCCAAGCTGAGTGTTCTCAACTTGGTTATCGTAAAAAGGGGAGAGAAGGATATTCCTGGACTGACAGAAGACACTACTGTGCCTCGGGGGTTGGGGCCAAAGAGAGCTAGCAGAATGCAAAAGCTTTTCAGTCTCTCTATGTCTATCAATATGTTGTCGGAAAGCCCTGAAACAAAGAAGGGGAGAAGCCCGGAACCAAAACCCCCAAGATTCAGCATCCTGTTACTCCACGTATCCTGCAACACAAGTGCTCTGAGAAACAACCTGCTAAGAAAAACGAGGAGGAGGCTACAGAATGTGCTAAACTTTTCGCCAAGCGAATGAAAAAAGCCAAAGAAAAATTCCAGGAACAGATTGCCAAGAGACGTAGGCTGTCCTTGCTGAGAGCTTCTACTTATAAGTCTGAGTCCAGTCAAAAATAAGTCTTTAAGGGTAACAAACAAATGGTCAAACCTTGCAGCACACACACACACACACACACAAACACATACACACTAATGTTTTCATTGAGGGCTGCAATTCCAGGGCAACAAGGGTAAGGGAAACTGAGTCAAAGGAGAATGGAAACAGCATGGTGGTGTGTTACAGATCCTCAACGGGTTGTCGCTTCCAAGGTACACAGAGCACCTGCTCACATGGGACCTCTCTGGAGAAGCCGTGTGTGTAAAACAGTCAGTGGGACGAAAATAAAGCAATTTACCTCCTGTCTTTCCTTCCTCAAAGTTTGCCCAACACAGTACACTCTCACTGCATCACCCAGCCCTCATGCTGTTCCTAGGAAGAGAGGCTCCTGTGAGTCCATTAGCTCAAGCCTCTGCTACACGGCTGCAGCTCCAGCCTGAGGAGACCAAGGAGGCCTTGGCACTGAGACCCGCCTCACACTGGGTAATAAGAGATTGTCAGTGGAGTAAGGAGAAGCATCCTAGGATAGCCATCTAGGCTACAAGACTGCAGACCCACTGGAAGAGCTTCCCCAGAGAAACATGACAATAAGCAAGTGGCCAGGGTCTGGGTGGGGTGGAGGGTGGTACAAGTGGGAATAGCAGATATGAGATTCTCCACAGACTGGGTCTGGACCAATGGAATCATTACTATAGTGTTTAAAGTTTTGTTTTTAAGACTATTCCACCTGTTCAGAGGAACCTTGAAGCAAACAATTTCTAAACGTTAATTCTAATTAATTCAAGTGTTCCCATTCCCTAGACTCTATTCCCAAAGACCAGCTCCACAGCCCAGGCCCTTCCAGCTCATCACCCACCCACTGCCAGGCCTTATCTCCAACCCCAGCGGACTTCCTTCTGCTGCCCAGATGAAAACCACACCAGTCAGAAGAACAGAGATGCCCTGTTGCACCAAAGATCAAGCTGGCTGGCAGAGGTCAGACCCTAACTTGGACAGAGACTCCCTAGTAGATCAGAGGTCATAACAGCCAGAAATCTAGGCCACAAAGACCAGAAGACCAAAGGGGAAACCATCCAAGGAACAAAACACCATCCAACAGAGACAAACTCAGAATTCAGCACCTAGACCTATAATCATCCGGAACCCCGATGCCTAAGCACAGAGGAGGAATACAATCAACAACAGTTGATTCCTGAATATCAATTACTTTCCAAAGTAAGTTCACTTCTTTCTTAAAGAATGAGAAAATGAAAAAATAAAAATAAAAAAATAAAAAAAGAATGAGGAAATGCGAATGTTCATGGGACACAGAACTCACAGTCTCAGTAAAGAATTTGGCATCGATGCTCAGCACCACACCTTCCACACAAGAAACAGGTTTCAGTGGTTTGAGGGTCTAATAGCTGGGATATTCTTGCATCCCTAAATAACTAAAAACTTCACCCGTGATTTCTTAAATTCATCTCTCTATTTGCTCATTCTTTTCAGTGTTTTATTCTTTATGAAGGAGTAGGAGGTGAGAGGATGGTAATGTATGTGATCATGTGCATCCTGTGGGCTATTTGCATATAAACAGCATGCTGAGGGGGGTGCTTGTGTCTAAGTTGAAGATAGCATCTGATTGTGTGTGTATCTGTGAGTGTGTATGTGTGAGTATGCGAATGTATGTGACTTTGTACGTGAGTGTGAGTGTGTGTATGTGAGTGTTGTGTGAGTGTCTGCGTATATCTGTATGTGTGAGGACATGCCTATAAAAGTACAAGAAGCTTACAGAACAGCAAATAGATTGAATCAGAAAAGAAAGTCCCCACACTACATAATAACCAAAACACTAAACATGCAGAACAAAGAAAGAACATTAAAAGCTGCAAGAGAAAAAAGCCAAGTAACATATAAAGGCTGACCTATTAGAATTACACCTGACTTCTCAATAGACACTCTAGAAGCCAGAAAGGGCTGGACTTGAAGACAATAAGAGACCACAAATGCCAGCCCAGACTATTTTACCCAGCAAAACTTTCAATCACCATAAATGGACAAAACAAGATATTTCATGAAAAAGTCAAATTTAAACAATATCTATCCACAAATATTCAGAAGGTACTAGAAGGAAAACTCCAACCCAAGTAAGTGAACTCACACCAGCAAAACCCAAAGAAGAAAAACACATACATACAGGTACACACCACACACACACACTACCAAAAATAACAACAAAATAACAAGAATTAACAATCATTGATCATTAATAGCTATCAATATCAATAGACTCAATTCTCCAATAAAAAGACACAAGGTATGGACTGGAGAGATGGCTCAGTGGTTAAGAGCATTGCCTGCTCTTCCAAAGGT